>BQNB010000683.1:0-20709 GCA_026074375.1 Tanacetum coccineum | reverse complement strand
TTTCTCTCTCTAGAACTCCCACTTTCTCTCTCTAGACAATTGGACCAAACATTAATCCTAGGCTTGTGTTATGATATCCAATATACTACATTGTCCAAGAATTTTTAACAAGAATGTTTTCTTTTAAACCCACTGATCAGCCCACAATGAATATATCAGACCTCACTCTAAATCAAAGAGCCCAACTTAAGCCCACACTTTCACAGGTTTTAAGTCGACCCTCTATTTAGAGATTCTTTTAACCCTACTTCGTCTATAATCCCTAAATCACAGGTACGATTCACTATCTGATCAAAACACACGTCTAACCACAAGGTCGCAGGTTAGAGAGGATTATTGATATAGGTTTTCTCAGGATCAGTTTTGGTTTGTGTAACCCTAAATCACGGTTATACAAGTCACCTGCTTCTTCTCCTAAACCTGCAGATTCACGGGTTAGGAGTTATTATTGTTGGCTGCTTTTGTAACCCTTAGTCACAGCAACAAATCACCAACAAGGAAACCCGAAGCTCTTGATACCAATTGTGGTTTATCAGATGTATACGCACAGCAGGAGCAAATATGAACTCGACACAAATGAAACAAGAACAGGTATGTTACTGCCTAACACGCAGATTTTATTAATTGAAGAAACTCACTCAAAACTCCAATTCGGTACAATGAGAATCCCTACCCTCCACGGTATATATAGACTAACCTATCCTCGTTAGACTATAACTAGGATTACACTTTACTTAACCTTATACTTATCTAACTTGTTGTAAGATAACTAATACATATTAAGTAAACATAGTAGAGTTGGACTTGCATTCCAACTTGTATTTCTTGAATTTGATATCACGCCTAAGCCACATCAAACTCAGGAATTCGCCAACAAACTATGCACCGCTTATATTTATACTTTAGTTCTTTATCCATCATGTGCTGTTTTAAACTGATTTGTGTGCAAGTTATAAATCATGAATTACAGTTTAACAAATGGATGTTAACTTGGTTCTTATCCTTCTGCGCTAGCATGTTTCTAAATTTACATTAGAAACATTTTGATGTATTTCAGCAAATTAAACCTTTGATTAATTTTCGTGGAAATTTAAAAAGGCGAAATGTAAGGAAAGCTGAAGGCGTGTAATATCTACGGTATTAATCGTTGTTTGTTTTTTCTCTCTTCTTTTCTAGCACACTTCTTTAACATATTTGAACACCCGTGCATGTATATATTGATATTTCCTGTGATTAGCTTCGTTCTTTCTGGGGTGATGTTAACATTTATACTTATTACTTACTAATTCATTTCATAATACATCTGTTTGGTTTCCTGATTGCAATTGTGGTTGTACTTTCACATATTTATATTTTCATCACTGGACAACCATGATCTAATCTTCATATCTGTAAGAATTATTATGGTGGACTTAATCTGGTAACAGGACTATTTTATGTGATTATGCTAGATGAAGGCTAGGCTATGCATGTGAGATGCCAATTCAGTTTTTTATTTGTCCTAAGTAGTAGTTCATGGTTTTGGTTAGGAAAAGATGTCGGGCTCAACAACTTCAAAATTGTGAAGTTTTTGTATATTTCACCCCACTTAAGGGATGTTTCCTTATAAGTTTTTGTTTCTGTAACAGATCATGTCAACTTAGACGTCTAAAGTGGTGAATATGGTTATACAGTTCAATGGGTTGATTCCCTGATCAAATTTCCACTATTGGATGAACTCAAGCCTGTAATATCTGGTAAATATCACTAAAGAAGAGATTGAAGCTGTTGGTCGTTATTGCCCGTTGTAAAAAACATTCAAAGTGAATATTGATGGCAACCTGCGCTTAGTCTGGTAGCAGTGGTTGCGGGGAGATGGATCAGTGAGCACCACTTATTGCTATTGGTTTTAAATATTATGCTCAGTATAATGAGGCTGCCTATTGCTATGGTGAAATGACCTTGGCACGAGTTAAAACACTCTCAACTATTGGGAAGCAACATGACGAAATGCAGCATTGCAGAGCAGTTCTGGATGGTTATCTCACCAATTTGAAACACTTGAACTTGCGTGCGGGTGCGTAGAACATCATCTTAAGGGAGATTTAATAGTAAGAAAGATGTTCTGCACAGATTAAAAAATATCTAAAAACGGTCCGGGCAAGTGACCCTCTTAAAGGCATTTCTCACATTTTCAAAAAACGACATGGCTATTCACCCGATGAATTGATGGAACTTCTTTATAACAATCCGGGGAAATTTGACCGAATCATGTGTTGCGATTCTTTTTTCCATCGTGAATGATTTTGGAGACTGCAATAATCATGTTAAATGTTGATGATCCATTACAGAGAAAGGCGAGTCTCATTTGTAATGATATTAGCCTGAAAATTGCTTGTGAAAAAAACTTGTAAATGTTGCATTTCAAGATACTAATTGTGGCTGGTTGTCGTTTTTTTTCTGCAGCTGATGCCCGCAAGAAGTATCTTTCTTTTACCTTGCTCCATAAAGAAAGACGAACTAATCTAAATTTGGAAATTTGTGTCGTGCTGGGTTTGTCCTATCTTAGGAGCTACTAGTACATTTTTTGGTCTTTTTTCCGTGTGCTTAAACTTTCTGAAGACTCTTGTTTTGGGATTATTTGCTGCTGATGAAGCCGTCGAGCTTTCATTATGTCCTTTTAAAACTTTTCTTCTGCTTCTATGAACAATCATAATTTTGACTCAGGATTAGTCCAATGGGCTGCTCTTGTAGTATCAGGTCTGCTCCCCTTTCAAGTACTAAAAAATTTAGGGGTTTTGCCTATTACATTTATCCTGATCAATGTTATTGATCTGGAATAAATTTGATTCTGACTGATGAGCCTTTGCGTTGTTCGTGGAATAGTTGTTATTACGTGAACCTTACGGAATGTCGAGTAGAAAATCGATAATGATAAGAAAAATATCTGAAGAGTAGAAAATTGATAATCATAACTTCATACATTGTATATACACAAAAATTTACGTTTCAAATAGTACTAAATGGATTGTGTTTTCATAGAGTAACAACAAAGTTGAAAGGTGTCTTTGAAAGTAGCTGAATCATTGGGTCATGCGTTTGAGGTGAGGTGATACAGATTTCTGGTTTTTTTTATCAACCAAAATACCCCTCGTGTTGTGGCGGGGCATAATTTTTTTTGAATCGTCTTTGAATGAATATTGAGACGGTAATGTAGGAACTGCGGCGTTGAAGTGGCAAAACTTAGTATTCGGCGTTTTTTTGTATATTGCCTACTTGTATGTTAACACGTTATTATGTTTAGCGTCTAAATATGACTAGTAATAAAGATGGGGAATAAAAACTTAATGGGCTGGCCCAAGGCGGGGCATAATTTTTTTGAATTGATTTTGTACAAATATTGAGTAGGAATGTGCCCGTGCATTGAAACGGGGCTAACTTGTATTCGAGGTTTTTTTTTATTGCCTACTTATATGTTTCGCATTATATACTCGTACTATAAATTTTGACTAAGTATAAAAGAAAGAAAAAAACCAAATGGGGGCCAGCCAAAAAAATAGGAACCAAACAAGTCAATAAGGCCGAACAACTATTCATCAATGTGAAAACCCTTAAAAACGATGTCGTTTAACTTCTAAAATGTGTAAGACAAGCTGCGCCACAAACCCTTTTAAAAAATATGAAATTGCCCCTTAGTAAATACAAGCATGATTGTCCGCGCGTTGCTGCAGGGCGTTATTTTTTTTATTTTTTTTATTTATTTTGTGTGTGCTTATTTTTTTCGGTCTCATGTTTAATAGTTTGTTTTTTTATATGGGCTTATATGTTGGGCCTCATGGCGTGGGTATTTTTTTATCTGAAGAAAACAGTATTTTTTTTTAAATTTATTTTTTATTTATTTTGTGTGTTTTTATTTTTTCGGTCTCATGTTTAATAGTTTGTTTTTTTAGTATTGGCTTATGTGTTGGGCCTCATGGCGCGGGTATTTTTTGATCTGAAGAAATCAGTATTTTTTTTTTAAAAAAATTCTATTTTGTGCCGAACAAATTTTTTTTATATATTATTTTGTTTGCTTTTATTTTTTGGTCTTATGTTTAATAGTTTGTTTTTTTTCATATGTGCTTATGTGTTGGGCATCATGTAGCGGATATTTTTTAATCTGAATAAATCAGCAATTTTGTAATTTTTTTATTTTTATTTTGTGCAAAGTATTTTTTTTTATATTGCGTTTTAAAAAAAAACTAAATGAGACGGCTCAAAATAGAAGCCCAGTGGGTCAGACACTGTACCACTGTTCATCGTAAGCACCGTAGCAAATCAAAAACGACGTCGTATAACTTAACAAATGTGTAGTATTATAATATAATGTAATATAACAAGCAAGATTAACCGCGCGTTGCTGCGGGCGTTAATTTTTCGCGTGTTGTTGTGGGACATTAATTTTTTTTTTTGGTTTATTTTTTCGGTCTCATGTTTAATAGTTTGTTTTTGTTCTTATATAAAATGACAATCGCGCGTTTTTTTTTTTTTTGCCCAGGCCGATAGAAAGTTGTAAATAGTTAAAGATGAGAGTACTTGTAAATTTTTTTTTTCTTATTTTTGGCCAAAAAAAAGGAGGGGGATAATAAAGGTTTTTTTTTTTTTTTTTTGGCCGTTAAATTATGACAGTAACGAGCCCATTGGGCCGGGGTTATTGTAGGCTACTGTAGCTACTGTTTCATTTTAAGCACTGTCTGTAGCAGAGTCCAAAACGACGTAGACAGTTTTACTTGCGAAATGTGTTTTATTTATTTAAGTTTTATTGGTTTTTTCGCGCGTTTTTTTTTTTAGTTTAATAGTGTAAGTTTTTTTTTTTTCCTGCACATTACTGCGTGGGCGCTAATTTTTCGCGCGTTGTTGCGTGTCATAATTATTTTTTTTCCCTGTGATTTTGTGCGAGTTATTTTGTCGTGCCTCATATTTAATAGTGCGGGTTTTCTTTTTCAGTATAGTCAATTCTGAAATGTACGCGGGTATTTTTTTATAAATTGGGCGTCCAATTTTTGGGCTGTTTAAGTCAATTCGGAAATGTTACGCGCGGATATTTTTTTATCTGAATGCTGTCTGGGTACTTTTTGTAAAATTTTTTTCTTCCCTATTTTGTGGACCACAAAATTAAAAAAAAACATTAAAATAATTGGGCCGGCCCAATTTTTTTGGCCTTCATATTTAATAGTGCGGGTTTATTTTTTCAGTATAGTCAATTCGGAAGTGTTTCCGCGAATATTTTTTTATCTGAATGCGTCGATACTTTTGTAACATTTTTTTCCTCCATATTTTGTGCCGTCAAATTTAAAAAAAAAAAAAAAAAACTAATTGGGCCGGCTTAAATTTTTAGGCTAAATTTTTTGGGCTTGTTTTGGCCCAGCACTGCTACAGTGCTACAGTGCTTAAAATAAATAGTGCACATGGTATAAAAACGATGTCGTTTAGATTCTGTAATGTGTAATATTATAATTATAATATAATATAATATAATTATAATATAATATAATATAATGGAACAACAAAGTTGAAAGGTGTCTTTGAAAGTAGCTGAATCATTGGGTCGCATGCGATTGAGGTGAGGTGATGCAGAGATAAGGTGGAATGCAAATAATGATATATTTTTAAGGGTCAAGTCCGGCCATAGATTATTACAACATACTTTAAAAATATTCCTCATCGGTGATCTAATACTTCAATAGTATCATTACGAGTAACAAGACTTTTGAAGTCATTTCAATATTAAAAATTTCATCACATTTCTCTCACCTGCTAACAGATATTACTTGGATTTTCTTCACCTGCTAACGGTGCTTGTAAATCTTTAAAGTTCAAATAATAAGAAAATCCGGAAAAACAATTTGTAAAAAGGTTATTTTGTGTTATTAAGTATGCATAATGTCTATAACATTATATGATATCAATAACTTTTGATGTTAAAAAACAGGACCTCAACATCATGTAAAATAAATAAAGTTAAATTTATTGTTCAACAAAATTTATACAAAATATTAATCGACATTAATATATAATAAAAAAATTATATTAATCGACATTAATATATACTAGAAAAAATTTGTAAACTCGCGCTTATATAAGTATAAAATATTTTACATAATGTTATAGATAAATCTTTTTTTGGGTTAAGAGTTTATACCCGTTGAAAAATGATATAAATAAATCTTATTTAACAATCTCGTGTACGCAAAAATTAAAAGCCTGTTTAGTTTGTTAATGAAATTGAATTTTGATTAATATTTAGGTTTGATATATGTTTTAAATAAAAATATTAGGATTAAAAAAATATATCACTATAGAAAAAAATAATTGTATCATAAAAGTAGTCAATTATTTTTAATTAGATAATACTCCCTCCATCTCAAAATAAGTGTCCAGTTTGACTTTTCAGAGTCAAACTGGTTCAACTTTGACCTTAAATATATTTTTGTGTGTTATATAATACTTGATAAAAATTATATCAATGAAAAATGCACTTTAGATCTAATCCATTCATATATACTGCATCAATTATTATATGACACACAAAGATATGTAAGATTAAAGTTGAACCAGTTTGACTCTGAAAAGTCAAACTGAACACTTATTTTGGGACGAATGTAATATTAACAAACACACCCTAAGAAGGCTTAATCCAGGGTTTAAAGTCTAAACACGTAGCTCAAAGGAAATCTAGCCAAAAGCCCAAAAGAAGTCAGAGCAAAAAAGGAAACCCAATTCAAACACAAACAAAAAACCCGGTCTAAAAAGAAGAGACCGGGTTCACCGAAATGCATTTATTATGATCAGCTATATTAAACATGTTAGATATTAGGAGTAAATTTAAACATAGGTTAAGGGGTTAAGTCTATGAAAGCTAATCTAGGGAAATTACTAAAGTACAAGGCATGGTTAACAAGGCGGTCCTCGGTTCAAGGTTCGAGTATTGGATGAAGATGATGAGTATCGATTAATATTTAAGTGTTACTCCTAAGGTGGAAATTGTTGTATATTAGGAATAAACTTAGGGTTTTCTAATTAATTCGATTTGCAAGAAGGGGTTTTTAGCAACAATGGGTATATTGCACACGTCTTGTGAGGCTTGTCGGTAAAGTTTGTCAAGAAACAACTTAATAAGGTTTTTAGCAAGAAAAAGAAGAGTGGCTAGTTCGATAACTAGGTTTGACATCGAAAAATTCGATGGAAAAAATGAGTTCGGGTTATGGCAAATAAATATGCGTGCTTTAATGGTTCAACAGGGATGCAATGCTGCATTAGAGACATTACCCGCAGACTTGGAAGCAGGTAAAAAGGCTGCTTTGATGAAGAAGGCATACAGTTGCTTGATTTTATGCTTGGGAGACCAGGTTTTACGGGAAGTTACCAAGAAAACATCTGCTGCAGGAATTTGGACGAAGTTGACTAGTCTGTATATGACTAAGTCCTTAGCAAACATACTGTATCTAAAGAAGAAGCTGTACACGTACTATATGAGTCCAGGTACGAAACTGGGTGATCATATAGATGAGTTTTATAAGTTGATACTTGACTTAGCGAACATTGATATCAAGATTGAGGATAAGGATGAGACACTTATGTTACTTAGTTACCATCATCTTATGAAAACTTTGTGGAGACATTGTTGTATGGGAGGGAATCCTTGACAATAAAGGATGTTCTGGCGACTCTGAATTCAAGGGAGTTAAAGAAAAGAACTGAAGGCACAATGGAAGAAATTGGTGACGGGGTATATGTCAGGGGAAGGTCAGATCATTCAGGTGAAGCTCATTCTGGTAAAAGTTCGCTGTTTAAGTCAAGGGGTGGACCTGGTAAACTCAAGTGCTTTATATGTCATTCAGAGGGTCATCTGAAGAGAGACTGTCCAATGAAGAAGTTAAGTGGGTTCGTCAAGAAGGGTAAGCGTGATCAGAATTCGGATTCTTCTGATGACAAGGGTAATGCCTATTTTGGAGAAGCCCTGGTGGTAGTCAAGAATGATGAGATGACTGAATTGGTAATAGATTCAAGTGGGTGTTATCATATGACACACAGGAGGAATTTCTTGTATGACTTTAAGGTTTTTAATGGTGGTTCGATTCGGTAGGTGATAACAGGACATGCACTATCAAAGGGACAAGAAAAGTAAAGATACAGTTGCTTGATGGATCCAGCTTTATACTGAAAGATGTCAGGTATGTTCCAGGGTTAAGAAGAAGTTTGATTTCATTGGGTACTCTTGAAAAAAGGGTTATATTGTGACAGATGTAGATGGTGAATCAGGTGATCATAAGGTATGTCGGGTACTGATGACGGGATCATGAAAGAACTGGTGTTTACGTTGGAGGCAAAAGTGAGCCTTTTGGTGTACCCAAAAACATAAGGATTCAAAACAAGTTGGATTCAAACAACTTGGTTCTAAACAAGTTGGGTTCAAGCAACTTGGTGTTAAACAAGTTGGGTTCAAACTTGGTTCTGGTTTTGAAACAGGAGTCCATGGAGCACAAGTTGAAAAACGTGTTTGGTTTGAGGTGGAACTGCAGGGAGCTCAAGGGGATTGTGAAGCTGAGGTTTTTCAGGTTAGTCACGATGATGATGCAGTGGCTCAAAAACGGTTGAAGGACAAGCAACTTTAAGAAAATACAATGTAACCCTTGCCCTTTTTGTGTTTTAAATATTCTAATTTAGTCCTTCGTCTATTTAACGTTGTCAGTTTATTTAGAATATTGTATCGTGTTGACGGTGGTGATTTTATGAGAATTGGGATAATTGATGGTTTATAGTGTATGATAACCCTTTTTAGAGGTTATTTTTGTGTTATTTGTATTCCGGGTGGTTGACTCGTGAATTTTGAGAAATGCCAAAAAACGAGTCTCGACATGTTCGTTAATGTCCAAATGAGTTTTTGGGAGGTCAAATATTGGAAAAGTATTTTTAAGATGAATTAAAATATTGGAAAAGTTTTTGGGAGGTCAAATATTGGAAAAGTATTTTACGAGCAACTTTTATGAGTTTTTAAGTGATCCCGACACAAACTGATGACACCCGAGCCATTAGGATACCCCTAGCCGGCTATAGAACAATATGGGAGACAAGATGGCTTATTTTTAGCACCAAGGGTCCCAACCTTAGTACATATGTATTTGTCTTGTCCTAGAACGCACACAACACATGTTTTGAAAATCAAAAACTCCTCTCTTTCTCTCCTCTTGCGTCTGAAGTAAGCACACACACACCCATATTTTATTTTCAAACTTTGATAAAAAAACATGAGAGTTTGGGTACTTCCGGGTTGATTCTAGTGCACGGGTTATCATTTATGCAACGTTTAGGTTGTCCGGTTCGCGTTGAAATTTACTTTGAAGACCATTTATGTAAGTCATTCAAATTTAAATTTTACTTGTCCTTTTGGGTTGTTAGTGATGCATAGATGTTAGTTGTACGACCTGATCGTTTAAAATCGAAAGTGAAAAGTTTATAAATGGTTGTTTATGGTTTGGTTTGGGGTTCGAACAAAATGAAACAAGGATAAGGTTTTGTTAGTTTTGATATTGTGGTCGTGATGGTTAAAAAACATATATTTTCTATGTAGCTTATTTTGTATATAGCTTATTTTGGCTTATTGTTGTGTTCGAATGAGCTTATTTTGGGCTTATATGCCCACGACATCAAGTAGAAACACAAGGAAAGTGTTTTTGGTTATTACTTTGGTATGTCGTATTTTTATGGATTAATATATTAGCTTATGGTGATAACCAAATGTGATACATAGCTTATTAGCTTATTTTTAAGCTTAATAAATAATTTTGGAGCTTATGGGCTCACGGCCCAATAAACCCATTTAAGTCGTGGCTTATAGGGGAAGGGGGCTTATTGTGGTTCAGATTACTTTAGTACTTATTGATTTGAGCTTATATACGTAATTGGGCCTCGGTTTTGGGCTTAGAAAGTATTTTGGATTTGTAAAATCTATAATGGATCCTTATTGGGCCTTAAAGCCCAATAAGCCGTAACTAGTCATTTTGGGAGTTTTGACGAACTTTTGGAAAGTGAAAAATACTTTTGAATTTATATTGAAGGTCGATTTGAGAAAGTATCTTGGTAAACGTCGTGAAATGCGATTTTTGGAATTTGTTCGAAAAATGTCAAAATGTTGTAATTTGTTTTAAAATAAGGTTTAATAACCATGGAAAATGTCATATAAACGTACGGGTCATGCCGAAATTTCGTAAAAAGTCTATACTTAAAATTTTTACTTAAAAAGAAATTTTATTTTAATAATAAAATATTATTATTTTAATAAGTCGACTAAAAGACGAAAAATATAAAATTTATCGAAACTTTTCTAAATTTTTTAACGAACATAAAGTTCTATTTCGTATAGTATAAATGGTATATTGATGGTAATTAAGGGTACCGAATGGATTTATCGAAGCGTATATATATAAGTATTTATTACTTATCTTGTATATTGGATAGTATAAGTATATACTTTACTATGGTATGAGGCGAAGTATGATATTTTTGGAGTTAAGTTGTCAACCATCACACCACTAAAACGTTTAAGATAACCGTACAACGCATCTAACCTCTATGCATTGAAATCGGGAAAACTGTTTGGAAATGAATGATTAAAATGGGACATTAACTGAACTAGGTCGTGTGCGGACGTCGTTGCATTTGCTTGTGTAATATTGAGATTTATGTGGAGACAGTTTGCTTGAGGTGAGTTCTCGTAGCCCCACTTTTTACTGTTTTTTCGTTGGGGAAAATGATACTCAAATGTGTTTTGAAATTGTTTTCTGAACTGTGCAAAAGAAAAAAAAAAAAAAAAAAAAAAAAAACAAAAAAAACAAAAAAAAAAAAAAAAAAAAAAAAAAGCGAAACGGGTGATTTTGTTTTTGGGACAATTTATGTGCTTGTGACTGCTATGTGAATATGTGTAATGTGATCTTACTTGCATGTATTGTGTTTGGCATGACAAGTGTTGTGTTCTTCACCCTAATTTTCTCCGACAGGTAGGCTTTAGGTGTGGTATGTCATCGGGGTTGCGATCCTAAGAGCGTTGGTAAGCGCTGGTAATAAGACTAGCGGGGATGCTAGGTCTTGATACATGATTAGCGGGATGCTAAGTCATGGGTTTGGTTTGCATAAATCGAATTCACTGACATATTATCACAAAGTGTCCCAAATAATCTGTTAGAAAAATATTGGCACAACGACTGGATCTATGAGCAAAACCTAATGAGCTCACAACAGTCTTGTTGACGTTTTTTCGAGTATCATTTTCAGGAGATGTTTAATGAACGTTAGAGTATGGGTGCTTTTGTAGCAGACTTGAGAGAATCCATAGGAAACTGTTTGAAAAGTCTTGAAAATCGATGTTCGTTTTGGATTTTGTTTTCTTGAGGATCAAGATAAGATTTCATGGACCCCTGCGAGGGCTTAAGTTTGTAATAATTGGCGACTATGTGTTGTGTTCTTGATTTGGGACATCACTCAAGGTTATATTGAGGTTGATGGTCATCATGACACTTTTCATTTATGCATTTTAGATTTCTCTATTTGTAACTTTGTTGTGATTGAATCATTCGTCACATTTAATTAGTTTCCCGCCTCTGACGGGGGAGTGACACACATATATATTAGTTTAAAATCATCTATATGATAAGTAATCGCAACAATCACATGTAATTCGATGTTAGTGTTAAATTACCTGTGATTTTATACGAATATTCAAATTAGTGTATAATCACATGTTATATTTTAATGCAAGTTTCAACGACGAAAAAAGAATGTAAAAAAAGTGAAAAAAAACAATTTTTTTTTGTTGAAAGCATATCAAAGTATATATCTATAGAAAGATAATTAAATGCTCGTCGTGGTGGTATATTTTTTTCGCTTTACAATTGACGATTTAAATGATATTTAAGTTTTAAAAAATAAGTTAAATAATAAAATGTTTTTAATCTTAGCCATTGATTTAGTTTTAGATGAATGATGAAAAGTTTTTTTTGTTATCCTGTGCAACTCTCCTCAACATATTTACTTGTAACTTGCAAATTAAGTTACATTTCAAAGTCAAAAACTACCAAAACTCTCTCCTCAACATATTTACTTGTAGTAACTAGCCTACTTGTAACTAGCAAATTAAGGTTAAATCATCAAAATCAAAAACTTACCAAATAGGTATCTTTACAAATAGATATAATATGTAGAATAGATTTTGACTAATATCATAGTCTGAAAAAGTGATGATAGTTTCAAACCGTATAAATATGCGTAACTAATTATGTACGTGCACGAATATTATAACTTGTTAATAATATAATATTAAAAGTTTAAGACTATATTTGTTTAGCAAAACAAGACATGATAAAGAAGATACAAATATGTGGCAAGTTCTTGAAATGGTAATCATGGACCAAGAGGAGCTTGCGACAGTTTCTTCTAGTGTTGCCTGAAAATGCGATTATGGAGCAGGTGAAGGCCACCATGGACCATTGTGGCAGACGTGACAAAACCGCAGAGTGAAAGAGCAAAAGCAGAGACGATGAGGTCTATTGGTTTGATGTTCCAGTCTAAAGTTTATGTCGTCAAACGTAAACCAAACACATTATATACAGCTGTAATAAAAAAATTATAAACTCGCCAAATACAGTCAATATCTTAAAAAGCCTCATAAATAACCAACATGATTTCTTTTTAAGAAACAGCAATGCAGAATCAGATTTTTTTTTCGTCTTACTCGTACCCAAGCGATTACCGTTTTCAAAAGGCACATACACGCTCATCGACCAAGGTCTCTATAACATCGTATTTGTATCTACCATGCTCAATTACTCATACCAACTTAAACAAGAGAGAGAGAGACAAAATAGATCGAGTTAAGCCAGAAATCTGAATAGAGCAAATGCAGTACATCCTCCATAGATGCTTCTAAAGCACAACAATTTCAATCAATAAGGTCTCAAAAACATTACAAGTGCATAACACACAGCATACAAATCATCTAGATGGAAAAAAAAAATCTAACTCAATTTTTACGAGCCTTTCTTTACATCATACACAGCATAGACAGGACGCTGATGCTATACATAACATCATGATAAAGAAAAAACATTACAACACTCTGCATTAACCCGAATCAGTGTTTCTGCCACCAACAGCAACAGAGATCGACTTTTTCTATCCGAATCGTACAAAATTCGGAACTTGTTTTCCTCCATGCTTACACTAAAAAATTCAATCTAAACGGTCACAGGTCATATTATAGCCGTCATAAGCATAACATTAAGGATCTTGTTGGTTCAGTTCAGATATTTGCTTGACCTAATATATTATCATCAAGTCAAATCCATCTGCAACTCTGTATATATCTGTGCACAAAATTCTCAGTGATATACTATAATATCACTCACTCATAGATAAAATGAGCGTTATAATCAACCAATTAGGCAAATAAACCTGCTCATCTGATCCAATTAACGGACCAACCACAAAGGACGTCCCTAATTGGCTAAAGTTGTTAGGTCATCAAATGTGACAAACAAGAACACAACAGCGGTCATATTAGACGCATATCTGTACTACACCAAGACCCACTGCAGGCTTGGTCCATTGTTTGGTTTTCTATCGAAATACTCTAGTAAGAATTTGACAATTAATAAAGTTTAGTCTACAGGGAATTCAACCGTTAACTGATTATAAAATAAACTCACAGAACAATAAACACAAGATTAACATATTACTAGTAATAACAAAACAACCATATTATATTCCTAAAATCGACATTATTAGATTTTAATAAGCCAAACTAAAATCAACCATCGATTTGAATGGCCTTAACATCACGCTTCATAACCTCCACTTTGGGAACAGTCACAGTGAGCACACCATTCTCCATATTCGCCTTAACCTCCTCAACTTTAGCATTCTCAGGCAGCCTAAACCTCCTCATAAACCTACCAAAATGCATCCTCAACCGAGCACGTGTCACCTTTCTCTTCACTCTCCTGGTTCTCACACCACTAACGCAACACACGATCGTCTTCAACTTCAACTTTAACTTCCTCCTTTTTAAGACCTGGTACGTCTGCTTTGAAGACGTGGCCAGTGTCTGTTTCTTTCCAGTCTATGTTTGTGCCTGCGAATGATGATGAGGTTTGTGGTCGGGTGATTTGGTTGCTGGTGAATGGGAATCCTTCGAATGGGTCCCACAAGTCGAGTGAAAATGGGTAGCGACGGTTGTTGTTGTTGTTGAAGAAATTTGGGATGATCGACATTTTTTCTTAGCTTTGAGTTGGTTATTGATTGATGTTTTTGTGGTGTGATCCAGTGGTGATTGTGGCTTATATAACTGAATTTGGAGTGTGTTCCTGAAGGTTCTAGACATACTTTTTGATCATTCATTTTGACAAGTTTCTGGAATATTCTTTTCGTTAATGTAATAATGTCATGGATTAGTTAATGGGCTTGTGTATTTGGGTTAATTGTCATTATTAGGCCCAATAATAGTAATACCAACGTTTTTGTAGGCCGGGTTATGGGTGATCAGAAAACAAAAAACCAAAAATCGAAATCGAACCGAATCTAACAAAAAACAACCAAACTGAATTTGCTAAAACCGAACCAAACTACAAATTCAGTTTTCGGGTTGATATAGGTTTGGCATTCTGAACCGAAAACCGAATTCATATAAATATATATATATTTTTTATATATTTATATATATATATATATAAAATATCTATGTAATTATTTATTTTTTTAAATAAATATCTATGTAAAATTTTATTTTAATATAAAAAACACTTTTTATGCTTGAAATTATTTTTTTTTGCTAAATATCTTTGTAATTATTAATCTTTGTAAATAAATTTTGAAATTCGGGTTATTCGGGTCAACCCGAAAACCGAACCGAGTTCAAATTCGGTTTTTGGTTCGGTTCGGTTGAATTCTAGTTCAGTTCGGTTCGGTTTCGGGTTGACCCCCAAAAAATTTAACCGAATTAACTGAACCGAATAATTCAATAACTGAACCGATCAACACCCCTAGGCCGGGTGCTACTATTGAAACCTCTCTGGCTCACATGTTTTGAACTTTTCACAACTTTCAATCCCTTTTTGTCCCCCAGTTTCACAGTGTAACATAGTTTTTTATTAGTTTCTGTTCCGTATCTTTTGTCAGCTTAATACTTTTGACTTGTTAAAATTTATAATTTTTATTTTGCACTTTTTGTTTCACGGTTTTATAATATAAACAAAATTATAAACATAGAAAAAAATGAGAAAAGCAAGCAATTCGGTGCTCGCGCGTTGCTACGGGGCTACTTTTGACATGGTTTTTGTATATTTCCTTTGTCGGAAAGGTATTAACAATAATTGTTGAGAAGAAAACTTTGAAACACTTTACAGTATTTCTTACCATTTGGTGTTGAGAAGAAAACTTTGAAACACGTCTAACAGTATTTTCTTACCATATTTGGATCAGAACATGCCAAAGTACAAAAAAACCACACACTTGCTACTAATAATCCTAAATTCAATCTTCAAATGCCATTCCCTTAAACATTTCCTTAAGCATGAAAAACAATCTAGATGTATGAGCTTAAAGATCTCTCAACTCAATAGGAACCCCTGGATATCTCCACAAGAAGGCATTAGTAGCACACAAACCAATGAACGAGCTGAAAACAAAAATAAAAAAAATCCAAATCAGATTCCATGACAAAGACCATAAGTAAGATTCAAATAAAACGATTTTTCTCAAATCCATTGTTAAGGTACCATATCTATCTTTGGGGGGTCGAGTACAACAATACATATAATCAATCTAAACAACATAAAGTTAAGAAACCTATTTTTTTCAAAAATATAATCTAATTTTAACAATTTCATCCCAAAAGCTGATCACTAATGTATAAAATATAAAGGTTGGTGAACCTTGTTATCCTAATTCTCTCCTTTCATTCGAAAGATACCAAATATTAAATGAAATACGGGAAACAATGTTCTTGTCAACTGGGCAATTAACCTATGTTTATTAACTCGGAAGGTCAGCAAAGGTAGCACATCAAGGATTTTTATTGTGTCACAGCGCAAAAGTAAACAAAGCAAAAACAAAATTCCAGTTAAAATGCAATAAGAATTTATAAAACTTCAGTTGTACAATGGTTTTCAGAACCAAAAAAAATCTTCAATAATACTTTATTGCAATATCATTCACCTACAGTTCGTATATCAACTATTCCCAATATGCTCGTGAGCAAATATAATGGACAGGAATATCCAGCAGACTAACAACACCAACAATTTCCATATTCTCTAAAAGCCCTGATTTAATACCAAGAAATCTGTCTATAGCATTGCACATACTAACCAAACAACATCTCAATTTAATAACAGAATATTCCATTATGAACCTAATCAAATTGAAAGGTTATGATTTCGAGAACATGGAACTTATAAGTAATGCCATACCTTTTTGGGTTCTCCATTCTTTTCACCAATAGTAGTTGATATAATGTCATTTGATTGAGCTAGCTTCATTTGCATCTACTTAGTAACTTCTAACATCAGTCATAGTAACCACGATTACCATCACCTCTTTTAAACTTCATTGAATAATCTAATTCAAACCCATTAAAAAGCCCCCAATTTTTATCGAATAAGCTCTAAAAACAGAGCCACACATTACCTTCACCTTTTTATCAGTGGACTGTAAGAAAAAGTGGTGCTCACCTTCATGTAAGCAGCGACGTGTCCTCCGTAGATATACCTGTGATGGACATTAGCACCAAGGGTCTTAGCGTCCCTGTTGAATACAGCAAACCAAACAATACATCACCGATGTAGACCATATCTGGAGGCCAAAACAAAAACAATTCTGGTACTAATCATCGGTAGTTGACTACTATTGGTTAAAAAAATCAAAGGGTTCTTTATACACGTAACGATTCAGCTGTCACAGAAAGTTCAGTTCAAGTGGTAATAACCGCTACTTACTACAAACCTGGTCATCAAGACTTGGAACTGGTCTTGAGAATCGTCTTTTGAAAGATGAAGGTATATGAGACGCTGCCACTGGCCGCCCTTGAGAAACTGCATATGCTACATCTTAAAGCGAGTGGCCGCCCTTGAGAAACTGTATATGTTACATCCAGAATCGATGATACATTGGGGTTCTCCACTGTAAACAATGCCACTTGGCTTGAACGGTTCAGGTTATGTCTTCTATGGAACTTCATCTTCCTAATAAAAAAAAGCAACACAATTAATCATATCGTACTAACGATAATGTGGCGACCACTGAACATAGTTGCAAGCACTGAATGAGTCTCCTATTCAAAAGTGATTATTACTAAGTAGATTTCTCACAAATCAGTCAATATGTATAAAAATCTCGATATGATATATAGTAATAAGCTATGCAGTTATCTCGGTCAGATTTCGAATATCGTTCAAGGACCGAGATTTGAAATATCGGTTATCGCGGTGAGATCTCGGTTTCTTTATTAATTAGAATATTAATTTATATATATAATATAAGATATATAATATATATCTATATATATATATATAAATATATATAAATATATAGAAATATATATTTAAACATAAAAGAAGTGGGCTTGGAAAAAAAAAGTCAACAAAAAACTAGATTTTAAAGATCCATAATCCTCGCCGAATCAAAATCACCCAATTCTCTTCTCGGCTAATATCTGCCGAAATATCCTGTTGGCCGAGATTTTGATCCGAGATTTTGATCCGAGATTTATTTTCAGGCCGAGATCCGAGATCTCGACGAGATCTCGCCGAGATCTCGCCGAGATTAACTGCCCAGGTAATAAGGCGCAAAAGAGACGGTCCACTTACGTATCGCATGATTCGCGTCCAACAACATTCAAATAGAGCATAGTACCACCATCCAGGAAATAAAGCTTCTCACCTTTTATTAGCTAATCCTGCTTCGACTATTGTTTGTTGATCCAGTCATACGATACATCCGTAAAACGTCAAATGAAAAAACAATGAGAAAACAGATGACATCTTGATAGGAAAATCTTAGAAAGAAATTAGTAAAGGCTTGGAAAGTACCTGTACCAAAGTTATAATCAAAATTCAGACCTTAGTTCTTAAGAAGTAAATGAGTGATCCATTTTCGGCTCAGGTTTACGAACACGGCAACGAAACGAAGAGCCCGCCGTGGCTGCATTCACACTCTTGGTGTGGCTGCACAGCCAGGAATGGGCCTGTGTTAGCCACGTACCGTGAACAGTAAAGTGTCATCATCGCCTCAACAATAAAGACAACAGGCGGACAAAAGAGGTAGGCCAAAAACATAGTTAATCGGTATTCCAAGTCCACAGGCAAGTCGAAAACGACATTAAATGCCATCATTTTGAATGAATTTTTGGATATATACTAACAACATAACTGCACATAATCGAGTGAAAAGACGGCCATGGCTGCGTTAATATAAACGCCCCGCCAAGATATGGTCTTTTTCAAACTCTGAAAAGCGCGCCGTGGCTATAACCACAATATACAAACTATTCGCCTTATGCGCGCGACTGACGCTAAAAAACATGAACAAATGAAAAAGTGAATGCACTCGCAATGGCTGCAACCTCCACAGGTTACCCCGCCAATATGCGGGCGTTCTCACCTTTAATCGAAACCATTTATCTCTATACTAATAAAAATCATGTCGGTTGGCGACAAAAGCCTGCGTGGTTTTCTTTGGCGTTACTCAGGTCTGTTTGTTTCGACCGTGTTCCTCAGTTCAGACTCATCACCGCCGACTATAAACATCCTGATAACCGTTTAAAAGGACACCATCTTATGTTAGGATATCGAATAGACAAACATAACAGTAAAAGTAAAATTAGGTTTTCCAACGTCCATACAAAACACTAATAGTACAACAAAAACGGGTACCTGTTATGTCATCGACGAAACCAATAGGTTGATCCGACGAACAACCAAATCCTAAAAATTAGGGTTTCCAGTAAACCCCAAAAATTAAGGCTTTCAACCAATTGTTTCGATAATACCAATTCATTCCGCCACAATCAACAATAGGTAACCGTATGAATAAAATACCTAATCTGCCAATAAGTTCTTCCTAGCTTTGTAGTTTCTAACAATTGGTAACCACAATCAACAAAGATCTGTTGGGCTTCGTGTTGACTGCTATAGTTTGGTGAAGAACACAAAGCTTCAAGCGATGGTAGTTAGGTGTGTGTGGGGGAGAAAGCTCTGGAAGAATGACGATGGTTACAGTTTGTGTAAAGGAGTAACATGAGCTGTGCTATTTTCCACGTGGTTGGGTTATGTTGTATGGGCTGGGTCAGCAACAGTTGTTAAGGTAAACAGTATTTTACATCTTTAATGATTATATATATAATTAAAAATCAAAAGAGAGAAAAATGAAAAAAATTTATTTTTTTTTTTTTTAATTTTTTTTGTTATTTTTTTACTTTTTAAAGAGTCTTTATATCCTATCTCTTACACAAAATGAAAAGTCAACATTTCAATCGATTAGAAGGATAGAGATCTTTTAATATTAGTCACGACAAGTTGTGGTTAATGAGAAAACCAATAATATAAAGAATAAAAGCTTGCTACGATGTTCCTTAGAAAATCCTGCTTATATATTTCTTACTTATGATGATTGGAACACTGAACAATGATTGGGAAAATATAAAGAAAGATTGTTATAGTGGATTACAAGAGTCGCATGCATGTGTAGTAGGAGGATTATTAGGCACATAATGTAAGAGGAAATAGAATTTTCCTAAAAATAAAGGAAGGTGATTTGTACACACTATTTTTTTGACATGCACCATAAAAGTACACCCAGTGATGCACAGTGATGTACACAGTACAACACCCTAATGCATATTTTGTGGTGTAGGGAAAGGTGCTAATTAAGAAATGGCAAATAAACCTAAAATAATTAGATATCGTCAGTGTTTAAAACACTTGTCCAGGCCTAAAATTATAGGAAAGCATCATTCCTCCTAAAACCTGTTGAACAAAAAGCCTAGCAAGGGAGGTTATTATGAATGGTGATGCACCTGCTGTTGCATCAGCTAGTGCTGAAGGTCCCATTCCTCCTAAAACTGCAGAACAAAAGCTGGCAAGAAAGAATGAATTGAAAGCAAAAAAGCACTCTGTTGTTAGCCATTCCTGATGAGCACCTATTGAAAGCAGCAATATGAGAATTTTATTGCATCAAGATCTGAAAGACTGGATAAAACCTTTGATAGGTTTCAGAAACTCATTAGCCAATTGGAAATTCATGGTGAAGTTATCTCTTAGGAAGATGCAAATCTAAAATTGTTGAGAAGTCTACCATCAGCTTAGAACAATATTGATTTAATCATAAAAAACAAATATGATCTAGACACAATGAGCATGGATGATTTGTACAACAATTTGAAGGTGTATAAAGCTAAGATTAAAGGCCAATCAAGCTCAAGCTCAAACTCTCAGAATGTGGCTTTTGTATCTTCAGAAAACACTAGCAGTACTAATGAAGCAGTTAATACTGCTCATAATGTTTCTACTACTAGTTCACAGGGACAAGCTTCTTCCTCAACCTATGTTGATGATGTCATGTTTTCCTTCTTTGTTAATCAATTTAATAGTCCACAACTAGACAATGAAGATCTAGAGCAGATTGATACCGACGATCTTGAAAAGA
>BQNB010000682.1:130340-161469 GCA_026074375.1 Tanacetum coccineum | reverse complement strand
TACTACTCTACTTGAAATTAAATCCTAAATTTCTAACACCCCCTAAGCTACTGCGTCTGTTGTATTTATAGCCTCCAAGTATGTGGGGGCATTTTCGTCATTTCAGGCCATTCTGGAGCGTTATAGTGCAAAGGTGAGGGGCATTTTCGTCATTTCGTCCTAACGCGTTATTAATACGCCAATGATTATACCTCGTACCTGACACACGCCTACCTCGTACTGACACACGCAGAATGACACGTGTTATGCTCTGATTGGCCAGCCGCCGCCACCTCGTACTGCCACCTGACATTTCCTGCCACCTCGTACCTGCTACCTCGTATGAACGGTACCTCGTACCTGCAACCTCGTACCAATCATTAGTTGTGCCACGTGTCACCACCTGAGTGGTGCCACGTGGCCTGCCAGCCGTCACCGAAGCCACCACCGGTCAACGATGGCAGGCAACGGTGGCCAACGACGGTCAACAGTGGCGGACCACCGCCGGTCAACTGGTGGGTCAGGTTGGGTCTTGGGCCGGGTCAGGTCGGGTCTTGGGCCGGGTCAGGTCGGGTCTTGGGCCGGGTCTGGATCGGGTCGGGTCTGGGTCCGCCACATGGTGCCACGTGTCAGGTGACGTGGCAGCTGACGTGGCGTGGAGGGGATTATAACCCTCCTGCATGAATCGAACTCCCGACCTATTGGTTTGAGTCTCAAAGGAAACCACAAGACCAACTGCGCTAGGCAATGGTCTTGTTATATATATGCATAATTATTTACTTAACCCTTTATTGGCCAGGTTCATTTATACTAGTATTAAAGGTTCAAACAGGGATGAAAAAGGTTCAAAATAAAAAGGTTCAAATATGAAAGGCCGGTACCGTTGGACTCGTAATTTTGTTCTCTTTTCAATGGTGTGATCGAGGAATATTAACGACTTCGTTTGAACCTCGATAAACATGAAAACGTCATCGAAAGTCACTCGAAAATTACCGTTTTTGCTTTGTTTTCAATCCTTTGTACCTGTAAGACATAAAAACATAATACAAACATATTTGCAACATATTTATTCATATTTTAGTGTTTTAGTCCGTTTATTAGCATTTTCCTAGATACAAATGATGTGTGTTTTAGCACATGTCATGAGCATTGTCCGATTATATCGTATATGATCTAATTAGGTATATTTACTTGCCTTAGATCTCGGGTTGAAGGTTGCGAGTTCGTTGGGTTGCCTACTTGTTTGTGATTGCCAGAAATCATCGTACTTGTTCTAACTCTTGAGGTGAGTTTCTCACGCCCCTCTTTTTACATGCTTTAAATGTTTTGGGATGGAAAGCATGATATGTTATACTTAAATTTCCATGTTAGTACTTTTAGGTATTTGAAACTTTTGAACATATTTGAATATCAAACGTATTTGGAAAGTATTGAACTTTGAAATCGTTTAAACTACTTGAACTTATGGAAGTGCTTTGAAACTATGATTTTGGTATGTATTGCTTGTTTGATGCTTGATGGTAAAACACACTACTTTTAGCTCAACTTCGGAGATGCTCGGGACGAGACGTAAGTACTTATGGATAGCGCTATTTGGATTTGCCACTCCTCACCCCTTGATGCGAGGGTGCATAGTAATAAAGCACTTAGTATCATTGTTCACGAGGTCTAGTAGTGCAATAACGTGAGTCTAGTGTCATCGTGTATGGCAGCCAGTAGCGTTACGTACATTTAGTGTTGGCTTTGAAATGGTAGCGGATTATGTTGTTATTGGATTTTGGATGCGGCAGATTCATTTAAGTAGTGACCTCGCATAAACACTATAGCATACATATGATTGCCTTATGTTACGTTACCTTACCTTAGGTAACGGGAACTTGATTTGGAAACTTAAATCATTTTGGATTCACGACTTGTTTTGGCTACTTGATAATGATTTGGAAACCATTACTGGACATCAACATTTTTAAAAACTATATTTTGCATACATATTCCTGTGAGCTCACCAACTATTTTCAATAGTTGACCGTTTTTATCATGCTTTTTAGGTGACATTCCGAAAGTGGAAACTTAGTACTCTACATTTAGTCATTTGCATAAATGTCATGGTCTTTGGAAAACTCACGTCTTTTGGAAGTGTCGTGTTCGGATGAAAGACCAAGTTTCTTGTATCATGTACTTTTTAAACTTGTGTTCGCGATTATTGTAATTCGGTTAATTTGTATTTTAATCTAATCATGTATGGTGTTTTACGCTATCATCTTTTGTGTTGTTTATTAATATGCCGCATCTCATGTTTCCGCTTTAGCGGGGTGTGACACTAACACATAGGCGTACATTTCAGGATCAGTGGCAAGCTTGTATCTCGTCATAACTGGCTTTGAAGTATCACTGAGAACTTGTTCCAATGGATGATCTTTCGTCCATCGGTGTTCAGAAGGATACTGTTGATAAAATGTATGCATGCTAGAAGGATCTAAAGAATGACAAGAGTATTCAATCGATTCCCTTGATGGTGTGCCAAACGGATTGGAAAAGACGTTGTCATCGCATCATTTTTTGCACATCTTGTTGTTGTTGTTGTTGTTCTTACTCGTCAACAGTCTGTGAAGTGTTTGCGATATTTGAAGGATCAATAGACGAGTTTGTTGTTGTAGGTGCTTGAAGTTCAATCGTAGTAGATGTATTTGGAGTGATAAGAGTTTGAGGTAGAGGAGTAGTGCGAACAATTGTTGCATCTTTCGGTTGTTCACCCATATATCCATCAAACATTGTCTCGAACAAAATATCCAATTCATGTTCACTTGGTATTTGAGGTGTTATTGTTGACGAAGCCTGGTTAAATACGAGTCCTAGACTGATATGTCTAGAAGTCTGACGGTTAATCTTGAAAGAACCTTCGATAATATCATGCGAGTCTAAGAAAACTTCAAATTTCGAAAGAAGTTTTCGGTCGTTGCCATTTCATTACGGCAACAATCTTTGATGGATCTACTAGTTTACCCTCTGAGTTCATAAGATGGCCGAGAAATTAAACTTCTTGTAACTAAAAATCACATTTTAAGAATTTAGCATATAACTTTTTTCTTCTTAACGTTTCAAGTACTTCTCGTAAATGTACCTAATGCTCTCCCTTGCTTCAAGAATAAACAAGAATATCATCAATGAACGCAATAATGGATTTATCTAACATTGGTATACACACACGGTTCACGAGGTTCATAAAAATCTTTGGTTCATTAGATAGACCAAATGGCATAACCACGAATTCATAATGACCATATCAAGTTCGAAAAGACGTCTTTGGAACATGTTATTGTCTCACCTTCAATGGATGATAACTTGGTCTCAAATCAATCTTAGAAAACCGGCTAGCACCATGTAATTGGTCAAAAATGTCATCAATTGTCGGAAATTGGTATCTATTCTTAAACGTGACTTTATTCAACTCATGATAGTTAATGCACATTTTCATACTTCCATCCTTCTTTTTTACAAACAAAGTCGTATGTCCTCACGGTGAACTACTTTGTCGTATAAAACCTTTATCGAGTAATTCTTGTAATTTTCTCATCGACTCTTTCTTTTCGGATGGAGCTTGTCGATAAGGATTCTTGAAATCGGGGTAGCAACCGGTACTAAACCAATACGAAACTCTACTTGCGTTTTGGGTGGACCCGGAAAATATTCTGGAAAAACATCATTAAACTCACTAACTACTGAAACATCTTCGACACTTTCCTTTTCAGATTTAGTATCTACCATGTGTGCCAAAAAGGCATGACACCCATGTGACAAATACTTCTTGCCTTCATCAACGAGCAAATTACTAACTCTCCTTTTTTTTCTGACCATAAATGTTAATCTCTCTCCGAATGGTATTTTAATACCCGAATAATCTTTTGCTACACATAATATTGGCATCATACTTACTAAGCCAATCCATGCCTATCATAATATCAAACTTTCCTAACATCATAGGGATTACGTCAATCTTAAAAATATTAGAGCATGTATTTATATTATATATTTAGTGAAATTGGCCCATTGGCCCGAGCCCAGTTTGTATAGCTTCTAGGGCAACCCATATTCTAGAATGTTCCCTTGTATCCTATATATAGGTTCATTGTTATCAATAAGAGGAAAGCAATCAATCAATCAAATCAATATCCTTTATGGTAATCAGAGCCTAATATCAATCTTCCCGTAATCCTCTCCTTCTTTTTCTCTCATAACATGTTCCTCTCCCTCCCATCAAAATTTTTTTTGGAACTCCCACTTTCTCATCCTTCAGTGTTCTCAACCACTTTGCTTTAATCACTTTCATATTCGAATACACACTCATCTTAAGCACCTCTTCAGTACAACGGTAACAAATGATCAACGGCTTGAGGCAATATCAACTTATGTGGTTTGGATTACCACATTTGTAACCTCCCTTTATTTTCAACCTACATTCACCAAAATAAAATTTGTAGAACTTAGTACATCGAGGTACCAATTGGTTACCATCATATTTTTTCCCGTGATCATGTTTACCTCTCTTCACAACAGAAACTCCTTAATCATGCCTTCTCTTCAACTCTTTCTTCCCTTTTTCCTTATTTCTATCCCGCTTAGTACGAGCCGTACCAAAAGCTATTCCATCATTTTACATTTGACAGGTGAAACGATCTCTCGCATTTCCTTAAAATTTATTTGAAACTTGTCCACTCCTAGCTTTTCATCATTAAGGTATTCGGAACAACATTGAACCATGTCGCAAAACCTCCCGCAAATCTCATTTACCGAGTCATGGGTTTGAACAAGACTATGAAACTCTTCCTTGGTTTTACCAATCTCTTTTACCGGTGCATACTCTACATTAACCATTTCCTTGAATTGCTTGTATGAACAAGCTTCTAGCCATCGAATACCCTTTTCTTTCAATTTTACTTCCCACCATATCTTTGTACATTCACGAAAAAAATTAGTTGCAATTTTACCTTGTCTTCCTTAGCACACCTGCTTGTGCGAAAATCATCCATGATATCGGTAATCCACCTCATACTAACCAATGGATTTTGAGAACCTACAAATTGTGGTGGAGCACACGCTGAAAATTCCCAATAAGCTGCCCTATCCTTCTTCACTTCATGGTTAACATTTTCATCAAACATCCCTTCATTCTTCCTAATTTTCTCAAATTCCTTTTGGAGCGTTTCTTACATATTGTATTAGGTCTCTCTAATAAAATACGGAATTGCCTTTTGAACGACTCTTCCTACTTTCTCTAAAATTATTGCATACAATTCCTTCCACTCTTCCATAATGAAACCTCTTTGGTTGAGGTTCTCGGGAACCACAATGATCGATCACTGTTAGTATTAAGGTCACTAGCCTTCATCAAATTGAGAATTTATTTCTTTTAATATTTATTTATTACGAACATTTGTCATCTTATCTTCTTACTGAAAGTTTACAAATTAAACCATCGAATGCAATCCTTAACATAAACTATGCATGAGGACAATTCATATTTTTCCTATACCATTGCAAAACCCGAAATTTGTTATCTTTGTACTATTTCGATGATTCTAAGTCCACATGAAAACCATATATTCATTACTACATTAGCTATGTCTAGTCTTAAACATACTTAACACATGTTTTCCCATCATTACCATAACTATACATTGATCTACCTTAAGACAATTCACTTCTATCTCAAAACTTTCACTTATGGCATATACAACTAATAGTAGTTATAGTTTAGGCAACCCTATAGTGGAAATCAAAATTTCTTAAACAAATTATCTCAAATCAAGTTGAAACACCCCATTTTTTTTAAAAACCTCTAAGTTATAGAGACCACAATGTCTATATGCCATAGAGACTAAAGAGTCTCTAAGCCATATGCAGTACGACTATATAAATCCTTCAATTAAAAAACTCGGGTGCTCTTCAAACTGAAAACATATATCTATACTACATATAAAGCATTTTGCCTCAAATGCTTAAAAACTGAAAACTTAAAAACTGAATTTTTATTAAGGAAGGATTGAAACTAACACACATATAATTGATTAAATGCAAAAGGGTTGACTAATTGATTGATGAAATTATCTATCAAGCCATTAATGGTGATACATTTCAAATCGTAATTGTAAATTTCATTAATTGTGATTGATAATTTGAATGGTAATTGTTAATTTCATTGATGGCTAATTGTATAGCCTCATGCCTATATAAATAACTCATTTCATAATCGTAACCATGTCATTCAAACTCGCCAGAAAAATCAGGATCGCCGGAAAAAATACTCGCCTGAAAAATAACTTGCCGACGCCTGCAACTGCCTCGCTGGAGCCGATCGCCACCACTATGCACAAGAGCCGACCACCACACCAGCCGACCACCACCTCGAGCCAAACACCATAAATGGTATGAGGTTTTCTCTTACTTTTTAATAGATGTATGGTTTATAAGTATAGATCTATGGTTTTTAAGTGCAGATCTAAGTTTTTACTATTTTTTCTGTGTTTTTTGAGCAGCCGCATACTACGTCGGAAAAATAATACTCGCCGAAAAAACCAGTCACGCTGGAAATAGCCACATCATAGCCGGATTGCCACGCCGGTAACAGACGGGCTGGCTCACCCGAAATGGCACCCGCTGACTTGCCGGAAAAGGTTGCTGCCGCCTGTCGGATTGCTACATGTGAATTTTAAAATTTTTTTGTATATAGAAGAGCTTGACGAGTGATGTTTGTTAAAACTATATTCATAGCTAATGTTATGTATTTCTTTTGAAACGCATGAATGAATAAAGAATGCAATAGAAAAAAGGACGGTGATGTGATAAATCAAAGAGACATGTGTGAAGTGATATGTTTAGACATGATGGTGGATGAATATAGCAACTGATCTGGTGGTTTGTGATCAAAAATGTGTTAGTGATGATTATTTTTTTGTATGCTGCAAATCTCAAGTGATAAAGTGGATTATTATAAGAAACTTGATATGGTGTCATTTTCTAAAACTCTTATTAATCATAAAATAATAAAATTGTTGACTATTGTACCTTTTTATTATGCACCCAATAAATGTTAACGATGCCTACACACAATTTCGAGATCAGAAGAGTTCATTGAATTAGTCTCTTTTATTTATCTTTGATTGCATTTTTAATCGTTAACCCCAAACTTCACGCAAAGCTCTTTTTGAAAAAAACATCATTGTGTGTTGTGATGTAAGTTGTCCAAATTCCACTCAAAGCTCTTTTTGAAAAAAACATCATTGACCTATCATATATTTTCGGGTCGACATATAAACCCAAACTCTGAAACCCGATTTAATTTGACCTCTTTTAACATAAACCGGTTCAATCTGCCGGGTCGAACCAGGTTTCAAAACATTGCACGTGATACAAAATACCAATGTTACTTACCTTTTAAATCTTTTAACTATTTAAAATACAAACATAAAGTTTTTAAAAATTATGAGATATATATTGAACTAACTCCAAAAGTTGATGCATGCATGAAATAGTATCATTTAAAATTTAAACAATTAACAAACTAACAACTGTCACTCGGCTAATAGTTCCAACGCTTGAATTTATTATTAGTACTCTTAAAACAATGTTATCAGAAGAGAAACTCACACACTAATTCACGTTATTGGAGAAACAATGAAACTACGCTATCATGAAACAGTTATTGGGAAAGGATTATCTAACGCTACAAATACAGTTTTTTCGAAAATATAAAAAATGGTTTAATTTGACCAAATTTTTTCGACCAGAACCGTCTGGGTCGAACTAGGTTTCAAAACATCATGTTTTGTCACCAAACCATCAAAATTTTATTATTTTTCGTTTATAACCCATAAACTTTTTTTATCACTACAACTATTTACCGCTAGAAATTTCCGCCGCTATGCGCGGGTATTCGTCTAGTTCAATAAAACATAAATACATTGTTTAAGTAGAGTTTCACATATAAACGCGATGAAACACCAAATTACCAAAACATGTGCATTATCCCAAACACTAAATTTGACCCATTTACAAACTTTGATTATGACCCTTTCATATACACAACCAAAATTAAAACCTTAAATTAAAGGCATTTGAGTACCAAAATACATTACTTTACAAGACACATGGCGGTTTAACTTGTTCGAACATGGTTATGAGATCATCACTTACATACTATGCCAAAAAGGGCAAGTAACTTCTACTTCAATGCTTCATTCTTTACACTTTGCCTTTACCTTTATCTATGCCACTTGAACAAAAAAACCATAAATAATTAAACACATAAGCATTAAAGCTTAGTAAGTAAATGGCATAACAAGCTAACATCACATAATCCAAATACCAAATACCATCATAAAATCCTTAGTTACTTTAACAAATAACTAAGCTGTAACACATATAGGGAAGCACTATAACAACATATCGTCTAACATAAAGTTTGACTAATAACATACCTTAGCTAGTTATATGACTAACTAACTAAAACCCTAGCATTGGATCTAAGCTATCTACATACTTACTCTCTATACACTATAACACATCCATTACCAAAAAAACATCAATATGTTAAGGCTATATAATAAGCTAAAACCAAATTACTCACCTCAACCTGTGAAAATTCTACTTCAAAAAGCCAACACCAATTCACTTGATTTGTAAACAAGAATCACTAACAACATTTAGCATTTCCTCAATGCATAACAAAAGGGGTTTAACACTACTTGTCCATATGCCAAAAATACTTCTTAACATGTCTATGATCACTTATCATGATTATATAAAATACCTCCAAATCCCCAACTTAACCATTAAGGAACTTAATCCTTTGTGGACATACTTTAAATTTTTAGCTTAAAACCTCTTTACCTAAAGTCCCTCAAATAAGCATGTATGAATCCTAACCTCAATATGCAAGATTAACATAAATTAGGCATCCTTATAATGTAGGGATAATAACTAAGGACTTAATTCTTGCAAGTGAACAACTACCCACCACAACTGATCTCATGGAAATGATCTCTTTCTTTGTTCTTGTTCTTATCTCTCGCCCGAAACACATACACCACAACTATAGAATGTTTTGAAATGTTTGGAAAGATTTTATATTACACTTTTTGTCCCTCAAGTCCCTTTCTTAAGACATTGACCACTTATAACTTTCTACACGAGACATACTTATACTTTGACTTTAATTTGACATTCAACTTAAATTTCATTGACTTACCAATCATAATAAGTCTTTAAACCCAAAGTTATTATAGTCAAACTAGTACAATGTCATTTTAATAATTAAAATACCTAGACGATTTTTGGGGTGTGAAATATTAGATATGCATAGGAATATAGTTTAGGGAGAATGTTAAAATTATAATTGGGTTCTGGTTTATAATAATGCATGGACTAATTATGTATTATTTTAACTTGTTAATATCAGTTAGATGATAAAAGGTAGGAGAAGGGCTTGGATGCTATACTCGAAAAGTTTAAGGGATGTACTCGTCTAATTTGGAAGATGGACCATATAAGCATCTTATATTAGTTTTAGGGTTAATAACACTCATTAATTATTTGATCCTTTTATTATGTCTCTGAGTAAATTTGTAACAGATCATTCACTAATTAGATGAATGAATCACACTTTATTAGGAGTGGTGACTGTGTTTTGGTTATTGATTAATCTGCTTTAGATCAGATTATTGTTTGTGTTGAATTAAGATCAAATAAAAGGTTTTGTGTGTGTTAAATCTATTTTTTCTACAGATATGCAAACTATAATTATTTAAAATTTAGTGCAATTGAGGGATATGGTCATACTTGGAAATGAGTTTGGAGATACATAATGTACACCTATCAAGTCCTTGAACCCCTGACTCATTTTGTGGTATGCTGATGTACTCATCATGAAGTAACTCATCAGAATGTTCTATCGTTTAGGGAGTTATCTCATTAGTAAGTGGTACGCTTCATAAACTGAAGTCATCAGTAGGTATATTCTTTAGTGAGCGTGCTGATGAGTATTTAGGTTGCTGATGAATACCCTACTTTGCTGAAACTTTGACCTATTAATGAGTGAGTTAAGATCAACATAGACCCATTATTTGTCATAGATCCAATGAATTAATCTCAACCATCTATTTTTTCATCAAAAATAAAAAAACCCACTTTCCACCTCTTTTTTAAAAATAAAATATCTTACAAACGGTTAAGATGTACACGACCAAAAATAACACCATCGCGACGAGTATTTTTTAATCTTTCAGTAGGAGGGGTGGACAGAATACTTTCGAGGAATTTTTTTTAGATATTTTTTTTCAGTCACGAATTGCGAAAATCATATATGATAACGAATCATATATGATTTTGTAAAATCATATATGATTTCATGAAATCATATGATTTCATGAAATCGTATATGATTTCATGAAATCATATATGATTTGTGATTCTAACTAACTTTTTTTTAATTATGTTTGAGTCACGAATTGCGGAAATCTTATATGATTCGTATAACGAATCATATATGATTTCATAAAATCATATATGATTTGTGATTCCGACGAACTTTATTTCAATTTTGTTTCAGTCATGAATTGCGAAAATCATATATGATTCTTAAGAACGGAATCTATATGATTCGTATATAAATCATCATATGATTCATAAAATCTATATATGATTTCATAAATCATATATGATTTCATAAAATGTATTATGACTTCATAAAATCATAAAAAAAGTTCATCGAAAGTACATAGTGTCGCCTCTGTTTAGAAAGATAATTTAATTCTCGTCGCGATGATATGTTTTGTTTTGCGTAACGATTAACAGTGTGTGAGATATTTAATTTTTAAAAAAGAGGTGGAAAGTGGTTTTTTTTTTTGATGAAAAAATGAGTGGCTAGGATTGGTTCATTGGGTCTATGACAAATATTGGGTCTATATTAAACTTTTGGCATTAATGAGTAGTTTCAAATTTGAATTAAGACCCATAATGAATTGGTCTTGTAACCATTATCGCTATAATAAAGGAAAATTATGACGAGATTAATGGGCCTATTAATTCTCTTAATTCCATTGACTAACACTAAGTATTCTCTCCTATAAATAGAGATTTGTTATTTACATGAAAGAAACACCAATAACATTAAACACTAAGAAGAAAAAGGGTTCTTTGATTTGTGCCTAAATGAAGAACATACATTTGGTCTTATCCCAAAGAGATAGTCGTAATACCTAGGCATTAGGGTCGAACAGTTTCTTTTGGAAAGTGATCATATGATTCTAAGTAATATCCGATTACCATTGATTATCTATACCCTACTGGTGCTATAAACCTGATGCGGTCGTCGTAGGACTTCTACATGAAGTTTTACAACTCCTAGGCAGAGCACCTAATCGTTGTAGTAGTAGTATAGGCAAGACTCGGAGGCGGTTGTGTTATCGTTCATCGGGGTAATAGGTTGGGAAGGCTCTTGATCACGGTCTAACAGAATTTTAAGAGGTGAGGAGATGATTCTTTTGGTGTTTTGTATTTTATGAAATGTAAAATCATATATTGGAGAGGTTGGTTGGTTTTAGCAATTAAACTAAATAACAATCTAAACTAATGGTGATAACAATATAATAAAAGACCGTGTTTATTTAATTATGTATACTGTCCTTTTAGGATTTTTTTTTTTTATGGGGGGCCTTCTCCTAATGTTGTTGCTATGTCACACTTGTGATGATTATGTAATTATTTTCCCTAAGTCATGAACGTATTACACGACCCGTCATCTATGTTAATATTCCGTTAAGGCTAAACAGCTCAAGTAAGATAGTATGAAGCTATTACAAGGCCCTAAGAGTATATTAATGCATTGAAAATTATATTAAGAGTGGATCAATCATATAAGGGCAAGGCTAGTATGATGACTATTAACCGATGGTATCCTTTCCACACAATTTTGTTTCTCTAGACATATCAACAGGCGATACAGACAAAAGCTGGTTTTCTAAGACCTAACATCACACCATCACAAGAAGCACACACCACTAAGATCTCATTCTAGGCTTTCATACAATTATAAATAAAACCACAATAGTTAAGGTTGATTAGGCAAAGATGTAATGATAAAGCTAAAACAGTAAGATCACACAACAAGACATATGATGATTAAATAAGTGATTACTTATTAAAAACAGATTTCGGAGGAAGTACAATAGGGTTTTTAAGGCCTAAATTCAATCCATAACAGTGCTAATGAACTAGGGTTCGTACCCTCTTTTTATTCTAAAGTTACACACTTAAAACCCTAAAATCGGATTTGTATTTATAGGAAAATCGCTGCGACAACGTCGCATTTTAATCGTGACGCCGTCGTGAAAGAGAATATTCTAGATAATGGGTTGGGTCGTGTGCTATGACGCCGTCGTGAGATCTTGTGACGCCGTCTTGGTCTTCACTGTGATGGCGTCACGTGTAATCTGTGACGCTGTCTCTAACTTCTGAAGAGAAATTCTTGAGCAATGTTGGTGTAGGTCCGTAGTCTTGTCTGTTTCTTCTCCAAATAAGCCCAAGTCACATGTATTTCTTCCAAATGCCTTCCAAATGCAAAATACCTGAAAAGGAACGATTGAGTACCTATTTTGGGCATAAATGCACGATTTAGGGGGTTAAACGACCCCAAAAAAGTGTATAAAATGACACCTCATCAAATACCCCTACACTTGGGATTTGCTTGTCCTCAAGCAAATGGGCTTTTCTACCTAGACAATAACAATATGAGGGGTCATTTTACCTACTCTTTAAAATTATTTTACAACACAACATTCTAGACCTCGTAATTAACAGCACGGAAAGTATATACTAGCACCTCACATAAGTGTTTGGGATTCTCTCTTTCACTCGGGTGTATAATAAATTATAACATATGGGGGAAACGGAAAATCAACACTCATTACCTGTCATAGCATATAAAATACCATAGGCTTGGTAAAGGATCAAACTTCCATCGATAGGCGCAAGCATTATTCATTACTATCTAAGAGGTCTTTTTAAAGGGTTGTGGGGTATAGGTGTAAGATAACATATAATAGAAACAGAAACGGATGGGATAAATTTGGGTGGCTGTGGGTGAATTTGGAGTGAAATGGTTAGCTAATTATTTACATGAAGACACTTTGGTTTGGTTGCTAAGCCAAGAGTCGGACGAAGATCTACAAACTCTACACAACTCTACATCAATCTCTTTCTTTTTCTTTTCTCATTTTTTTGAATAACATAATACATCACATGGGGTTTATAATACGTACCCCTACACTTGAGCTTTTACATGCTCGATATTTACAATCTAACTAATGACTCAATTTGAGGTGGATCAAAATAAAATGGAGATCATTTGACAAAAATATGGGGGTATTGACTTAACTTTTCTTCCCTATTCTTTTACGAAATAAATACTACCATGAATCCCAATCATCCCAAAACTGTATTTACAAGGATAAGGACTTAACAACCGTGTACTCAAATAATTAACTTGGGTTATCATAATAATTTACTAAAGGCAAGTACATATAAAGTAGGCTAAGGCTTTTTGGGTGTAACGATTGGTTTAAGGGTGACAATGCTCTTCATTAATAGTCTGGATTAACTAGAAAATTACGAGAACTGTGAAAAATGATAGGCTCGGAGGGTTGTACTAGGGTATCCTGCACTAAAGGTGAGGACATGGCAAGGGTGTGGGATAGTTATATGATCGGTGTGACCATCATAACAATTACAGATTTAAAACATGGGTTAATCCTAATGCCTCTTATCAAGAAAATCCTAATACTTACTATGCGGTCTCGGGATGCATCACTAAAACAAGTTCTAGAATTTAATATGCTACCGGTACACTCTCATAATCCTAAAATAACCGATACCAATGTTCCAGAAAAGGCGACAAAACCACGCATACACATCCGTAACGACGGAATAGACACACATGATTGCTCACTCCTTAACTCGAACAAGCTAAAGGTATAATATCTAAGGGCGAACCTCACATTGTGAGGGTGGAATTTTGAGGGTTTTTGTGCTAGTCATATAAATTCCTATCCATGAGACGCTATTAATACTCGGTTTTCATCGGTATGTGTCATAAAAAATTTTAAATTTGGGTAAAAATTTCCTCTTATGTTATGTTTCGATATATTACCCATCATTTTAAGGACAAAGCAAATGACAAATAAAAGAATAGTTTCTAAGGCTTATTCACCCCTTAAACTTAAGTTGAACATTGTCCCCAATGTTTCATAGAAGTACTCGTAAAAACAAATAAAGGGAAAAGAAAACAAGTAAAAAAAACTAGTACTCCCCTGGTTTGCTCAATAATGGATAAGAAACATCCGAAAACTAGTTAAATCGTCATCCAAGAATCATCCAATGAAACTTCCTAAGAACTTCCAAGCTTCTTCTCATCAAATATAACTTGTAATCAAAGACACAGACAACTATACCAAGCATAAAATGTGCGATATAATAATATACAATTATGAAATTAGGGTTTGACTCGATAAAGCAGTAAAGATAGGATGAGAATTGTTAAACTCATTAGGTTTTGCAGGTTTATAACAAAAAATACATATCTTAAATGTTATGCAAGTTTTATTTTCAAAAATAATTAAAAATTTTAAGTTTTCTGTGGGCGTTTGACGCCGTCAGGGTTTTTTTGACCCCGTCACAGGTGTCGTGGTGATGGCATCGTGTGTAAATCCTGACACCGTCTCCACGTTCTGTGAAAACGAAATTTTTATTTTTGATGAAAAATTTCCTGCACTTGATTCCATAACTTAATTCCTGTACAAATAGCTGCATAAAACTTGAGATTTGACAATTTACTCATATGACTCAAAACTAACGCGAATTAATCTAAACAAATTATTTAACATGCTTGAACTTGGTTCAAAAACCGGATAGATTCCCCTACTCTTATTATTTGCAAAATACCTTTGATTGAAATTAAGGCGAGGTTAAAGACAAACAAAGCATGATTACAAGATAGAGTTCGAACATGAAAGAATAAAATGGAAAGAGTAAAACACATGACACTCCTAATTGCGAGAAAAGTAAATATTGGGTTGCCTCCCAAAAAACGCTTTTCTTTATTTTACGAGTCTTGTAGCTAGACTCTAAGTCACACGTTCTTACGTGACTTCTCCTTCATCATCCATTTCTCCTTTTACTTTAACGGGAGCGGGGTGTTTACTTTTGAAGTTGTTGCTCCTCCATTGGTTGAACTTCATCTCCTTCTCAAGGTGGATTTTTATCCTTTCTTACCATTCTAGAACAAGCCTATTCACAGTCATGATAGGGGCTATAGGTTCTATGTTGTTCTTAACTCCTTTCTCGATCTTACAGGAGGATTCAGGTATCCTATGGAAACTTATCTTACTCTTTCCAGATCATAGAGTTATGGTGCCTTTGTCAAACTTAATTACGGATTTAGCCGTTGTCAGGAATGGTGTCCCTAAGATGAAAGGCCTCTTTTCGTTTTCTTTGATATCCAAAATTACAAAATCTACGGGATATACATGTTCAACGACCTCAACTAATACGTCTTTAGCAATTCCTAAAAGGTAAATGTATGAGTGGCTAGCCTGTGAGAGTCTAATGTCTGTCTCAGCAGACCTCTCGTTGGTTAGTTTCATATAGGTGGTGTAGGGCATGATGTTCACGTTGGATCCTTGGTCAACTAGGGCGTTTATGCCTTTTTGGCCTCCTATGTTACAAGGTACTTTAAAGTTTCCTTCGATGTCTTCCTTCCTTGTTATACTTTTTCTGAGGATTGCTTCGTAAACCGGACCCTTAGGTGATATGTTATAGGTTTTCCTTTTTGTTTTCTCAACTCGGGCTCTTAACAAGGAGCCATTGAACCTATGATTATCGACAAGCCCTTCTATTAGCTTCTTGTTGATGTCGTGTTTTAAGTAATATTCTACGGGCTGGGAGCTGGGTACTTCTGTCATTTCTTTTTCTTCAGCCATTTTGATTGGTTTGCATTCAGCTTCGTTATTCATTTCAACTTCCTTCGCTGGTATTTTTATTTCGGTGGGCATTTCAGTGTTGTCGAGTGTCTCATCTGTATTGTCATTCCTTTCTTCCTCTCCTCTTGCTAGAGAGATAGAGTTTACGTTCTTGGTGACGGAGAATTTGGCTTCTTCCCTTATCAATACTTTTTCAGGGGCTCTGCTGGTTGTGAGTTCCTTGAGAATTCCGAACATTTCAGTCATTCTGTCGTTGATCTCCTCGCGTTGCTTAAAAATGGCATTCTCAAATCTTTCTATTCTTTCAGAATGTGCTGCCATGTAGTCCCTTATTCGAGCCTCAAAAGTAGTTCCTAATGCTTGGGGTTGAGGGCTCAGACCTGTACGTTCACAGAAAGCAAAGGAATTCAACTTGGGTGGCTCGTTATGGTCATGCAGGAAGGTTGGAATAGACTGCATCGGCATAAGCATGAGGGATGTGTGTTGAGCTCCTAAGGGTTGGTCGCAATCCCTTTTGTAAGAAGTTAATCTAGTCTTCGAGCTCAAGAAGTCTTTGGTCAGGTGTTTTTGAGATGCCTTAAGGCGTAGAAATAGCCTTGACCGGCTTGACGAATTCTTTCGTGTCATTCCAGCCCTCATGGTCGTAAAGGGCGAGGTTCTCAATGATTTCCCAAGATTCGTCGGCATTCTTATTGCGGAGTTTGCCACCGGCGATACGGGTCAATCTCGCACTTGAGATGAAAGGAGACATGATCATAAAAAAATTGGATTTGAAGACAACGATCGATGCCATGATGAGGGACTTTTTGGAGTAAGTCGTTGAAACGAGTCCATGGTTCAGATAGAGATTCTCCATGATGTTGTTGGTACATCAGGATATCATTGTGGAGTTTTGCGGTCCTTCCTAGTGGAAAGAATTAAGCAAGGAATCGGGTAGTAAGATCCTCCCATGTGGTGATGGATCCTGCTAGAAGACGTTCAAGCCAATTGCTAGCTTGATTGCGAAGGGAAAATTGAAATAAACGCAGGCGCGTTCTTTCCCTATTTTCACCGTCAAGGTCAAGTGAGTCCACTAGTTTTAGGAAGTCCTTAAGGTGTTGGTTTAGATCCTTGGACCGAAGTCTGTGGAATGAGCATCCATTTTGCACCAAACGGATGGTGTCGGATCGAAAAGGTACTACGTTGTTCCCTACGGGGAGCTCGATGGTATTCTTGTAGCCCTCGTGGCTTGGTTTGGAGTAGTCTCTTAGAGTACGGATAGGATTCTCGTCTCCCATTGTGATTGACGAGAATGGGTTACGAAACAGATAGCACAAAGAAAAGATAAACTACAAGAAAGCTAATATGCGAAAATTAAATCTTACTTGAAAGGATTCAAGCAAGTAGAACTAAGTTAAACTATGATCAATACCTAACTATTCCTCAGGCAGCGGTGCCAAAAACATGATGCGATCGTCGTAGGACTTCTACACGAAGTTTTACAACTCCCTGAGCATAACACCTAATCGCTGTAGTAGTAGTATAGGCAAGACTCAGGGGGTTGTTATCGTTCACTCAGGGAATAGGTTGGGAAGGCTTGATCACGGTTTAATAGAATTCTAACGGGTGAGAGATGATTCTTTTTGTGTTTTTGTATTTTATGAAAGCAGGTAACATCATATATTGGAGAGGTTGGTTGGTTTTAGCTATTAAACTAAATAACAATCTAAACTAATGGTGATAACAATATAATAAAAGACTGTGTTTATTTAATCATGTATTACTCCGTAGATTGCTTCTCCTAATGTTGTTGCTTTGTCACACTTGTGATGATCTATGTAATTATTTCCTAAGTCATGAACGAATTACACGAACCCGCCGTCTATTTAATATTTCGTTAAGGCAATGCACAAGTAAGGTAGTATGAAGACTATTACAAGGCCCCTAAGAGTATATTAAATGCATTTGAAATATATTAAGAGTGGATCAACCATATAAGGGGCAAGGTAGTATGAAGACTGTTACCCGATGGTATCCTTTCTACACAATCATGTTTTCCTAGACATATCAACAGCAATATAGACAAAAGCTAATTTTCTAAGACCTAACATGCACATCCATCACAAGAAGCAACACCACTAAGATCTACATTCTAGGTTTTATACAATCATAAATAAACACAATAGAAGGTTTAGCAAAGCATGATAATGATAAAGCAAGAACAAATAAGAATCACACAACAAGACATATTGAATGATTAAATAAGTCTTACTTGATTAAAACATGAGTTGGAGGAAGTACAATAGGGTTTTTAGGCCCTAAAATCGTCCCTAATAGCTGCTAAATGAACTAGGGTTCGTACAATCTTTTTATTCTAAAGTTACACATTTAAAACCCTAAAATCGGATTTGTATTTATAGGAAAATCGTTGCGACGGCGTCGCATTTTAATTGTGACGCCGTCATGAAAGAGAATATTTTAGATAATGGGCTGGGTCGTGTGCTCTGACGCCGTCATGAGATCTTGTGACGCCGTCTTGGTCTTCGTTGTGATGGCGTCATGTGTAATCTGTGACGACGTCTCCAGCTTCTGAAGAGAAATTCTTGAGCAATGTTGGTGTAGGTCCGTAGTCTTGTCCGTTTCTTTTCTAAATGAGCCCAAGTCACGTGTATTTCTTCCAAATGCCTTCCAAATGCAAAATACCTAAAAAGGAACGATTAAGTACCTATTTTGGGCATAAATGCACGATTTAGGAGGTTAAACGACCTCGAAAAAGTGTATTAAATGACACCTCATCAAAACCCAATAATCAAAAGAAAGTATTATGTGACAATCAATTGCGGCTACCATGAAGCATATAGCAACTAATTTCTCCAAATTGGACATGTTTGGAGGGATGGATTTCAAGAGATGGCAAAAGAAGATGCCTTTCTTCTTGACGGGCATGAGTTTGGTGTATGTGTTGAGTACACCATTTTTAGATAACGGTGATGATGCTAGTATGGAACAGATCAGGTGTGACAACCGTGACTTGAGCAGGTTAGTCAAACCATTAGAGTTGACTAAAGTATTAATATGTGTTATAATTGTGTGCTTATATGATGTAATATGAGTATTTGATATCAATCCGTGATGTGTGTTCATATTTTTGTGATTGAGTTGTGGTTTTGGTAGGTATTTCATTTCGTTCATATTTTGGTAACTTAAGATTGAATTAAGTTTAGTATTTAAATTAATTAAGCGTAGGTTTTTCTAATTTAGGATAGTAATATATAAAATGAAATTTATAAATAGTAAGTTTATAACTAGTTTTTATTTAAAAGGTTTACTAAATTAATAAAGGGTTTTTATAAAAATAGCAAAATAAGGATACTAATACATTTAATAATAATTAAAAAAATAATAAAAAAATAAAAATAAAAGGGGTGTTGGTACGATCGGTTGGAAAAAAAGGGGAAAAAAAGAAAACAAATTTCATTACAATAAGGAAACTAGATAACTATAAATACAAAATCAAAGAAAATCCTAAATCACTTTTGCTCCCCTTGTTCCTTTTGATCGGTCGAACCCCAATAAGAAGATTTTTTTTTCAAAAATCAAGATGTTGATTCGTGTGATCTCGGGTGAAAGGTTTAGGTATGATTTTAATTAAGTTCTTGTTTAAATATTAATGATCATGTAACTTTAATTGATGGATAAATTAGGGTTTATAATTTTATGTAAAGTATTGATATAAAACTATATGGGTGTGTTCGGGAATAGATTTGGAGCATGTTGATGAAAACGGTTTAGATTAGAACGCGTTAATTTGAAAGTTAGAGTTTGGCAGAATTTTAGGTCTAATCAAATGATATCTCATTTATAAAAACGAGTTTTGGTATGAATCTTATGCCTAAGTTGAAGTTCAGAGAGTCTAGTTTTCAAAAAGTCCAGCCACGAATGGTTTTGAGGTCGGGAAGTTAGTCAAATATTTTTTACAAAAAAAAGTTGTCGAAACAGTAAATTCGAGTCAGATTTGGGTCTGATTTCGGGGAGTAAACCCCTGCTTAAAAGTTGAGTCATGGCTTGAAAAAAATCAGAGATCATATTTTATGTGTCTATTGACTCCATCTCAAAGAACAAGTCCTAAAATGTTGTCTAAGTATTTTTAGAAAAATCAAACTTTTTGGTGTGTATTCAGGTTCGAATTTATGAAGATGATTTTTTATAAAATAGTTAGACTCAATATTATTTTTTCTAAAAAATCATAGTAGTTCATTACCCATTGGGAAGGTAGAAAATACAGTAGAGAAAGTCACTTTGATCATTTAGTATTTTATTTGTAGTCATGAAGTGACTACAAAATTCTGCCAAAAAGCTGGAAAACTAGAATAAATGATTAAGGGTATTAGGAGATAAGTAAGGTATGGGAAGTGTGGTAAAGGGTTTATAATCATAATATGAACAGAGAAGTCCATCAATTGATTGTTACATCGACTTGGGCGTTTAGCCTAATCGCGTGTAACACGTGTTTTATTTGTGTTTAGTTGATTACGAGGAATTCGTGAAGTAGCTGTGCATCAGGTGAGTTTCATAGTCCCATTTTTTCGTTTTTAAATTGGGATGGAAATGATGCAAATGTTTTTGAAATGTTTCATTGATGTAATTATGTGTTTAATTGCGCATGGTCATTACATGACTATTATATGACTATGTGATACATGTTGATATTGAATGGGATCGGATGAGTACGCCTACTCAGTGTTATTTACGGTACCATGGGATCTGAAGGGTACGCCTACCCAGTGTGTGAATGTATTGATATGATTTTGTTGCATGCTAGCATAGACTTATGATAGTTCATTATTGTCCTACCTTGTTTTGTTAATCATAGTGAAAATGAGTTTAGTTGTGTGTCTAAAACCTATGACCCTCACAAACATATTTGTTGACGTTTTAAGCATCATTTTCAGGTGAGCATTTTGAGGAAAATGAAGTTTGGAAGCTTGGCTAGTGAGACCGTAGGCTTGCATGCGGAGTTTATCTCCTAGTTTTCTTTTCACACTTTATTTGGATTGATACTTTGAATGTTTTAGGTTTTGGGATATTTTGTTTATGTCTTTGTTTTGGCGTGACTCTTTTACCTTAATACAAGACCCCTTTTTCTTGTGTTTGGTATTGTCATGACACTTTGTGTCCATTTTTGTTTTATTTAAAGCATTATAGTTCTCTCTATTGTTGACACCATTATGTTGTGATGATACCCATGACGTTACGCCTCGTGTTTCCTCCTTGGCGGGGTGTGACATCAGGTAGAGGATAAAATCAAAGAATGATGACTAAGCGTGTAGATGTTTAATCCTCAATGGTATGTGTGACACTTTCTTTGATATTTATCAATTTCATTGGTCTGTTAAAGTACCACGGGATTCTTTGAAAAATAAGCATATGAAGTTCCTTGTGAGTAATTTTAACAATTACAAAATGGTCGATTCTAGACATGTCATGGAATAATATAATGAGCTCCTTTGTATACTTGGTCAATTTAAACGGCATAACATGAACATGGATGAGGCTATTTTAGTCTCTTATGTCATTGATAAACTTCCCCATTCTTGGAAATATTTCAAGCATACCTTGTAACATAAGTATGAGTAATTAACTCTTGTTGAGTTAAGAATTCATATGCGTATTGAGGAATCACTAAGGGCACAAGAAATTGACAAGCCAAAGAGAAACAATATTGTTGGTTCATCAAGTGTCGTATGGTGGAACATAACAACTCCACTAGGTACAATGACAATAAGGGCAAACGTAAACATCATGATAACAACAAGGTTGATCCTAACAAGAAGTCAAAATTAACTTATAAGTATGGTAAAACTGGACACTTGAAAAGGGATTGCAAAAGTGTTAAGGTTGGTAATAAAACCAATGGTTCAGTCACAAGTGGTTCAGGTAGTGGTTCTAACAACCCTTTGAAAGGACATAATATATTTAATAAGTCTTTAATTTAGATTTATCATGTTATATATATATATATATATATACAACTTATTCTGTGCATGATGATGATGTTGCGTGATGGGTTGATTCTAGTGCTATTATTCATGTGTGTAAAGATAGATGTTGTTTTAAGACCTATGAGTCGTTAAATGATTGAATAATTCTTCATATGGGAAATGAGTCAACAACCCTGGTGCATGAAGGTGGTTATGTAAATTTAAGATTTAATTCTGGAAAGATTGTTTCTTTGTTTAATGTTTTCCATGTTCCATAAATAAGAAAGAGCTTGGTTTTAAGTAATGTTTTGAATAACTGTGGTTATAAACAAGTTATTGAATATGATAAATTTGTTTTGTCTAAACATGGTATGTTTATTGGTTTTGGCTATTTCTACAATCAAATGTTTAGGCTTAATAATATTAATGATATTGTTAATTCAGCCTTTATGTCAACCTCTAAACTGAATGATTCAACCATATGGTATGCTAGACTTGGCCATGTTTACTTTAAAAGAATGCAAGATATGTCTAACGATGGGCTAATTTCAGCCTTTGATATAGACACTAAAAAGTATAAGACTTCTATGCTGAATAAAATTACTAAGAAACCTATTTAGAGTGTAGAACGTGAAAATGAAGTTTTGGAGCTGATCCATAGTGATCCATGTGATTTGCATGCTACTCCCTCTTTAGGGAATACAAAATACTTTTTGACTTTTATTAATGATGCTTCTAGGTTTTGTTATGTTTACATATTACATACTCAAGATGAAGCATTAGATAAATTTAAAGTGTTTAATTCTAAAGTGGAATTGCAACAAGGAGCCCTAATGAAAAGATTCAGGACTGATAGAGGAGGTTAATACATGGATACTTTGTATTTTCAGTCTGTTGGTATAGTCCATGAAACGATTGCTCCTTATACTCTAAAACAAATTAGTATATGAAAAAGGAAAATTAAAGTACTAAAAGAAATAGGGAATTCCATGTTGTTCTATTCAGGACTGAGTGATGGATTCTAAGGAGATGCTATGTTAAAAACTTGATATTTAATAAATAGGGTTCCTAATAAAAGGAACAAAATACCTTTTATGAACTCTAGACCAAAAGGAAACCAAACCTGAACTATCTAAGAGTTTAGGGTTATACGATAGTTGTAAAACTCCCTGATCCAAAGATGAAAAATTTGGGTGGTAGAGGTGTAGATTGCATATTCATTAGATATGTTAAACACTCTAAGGCATTCAGGTTCTATGTTATTAAACCTAATGAGTTTGTTTCAATTAATTCTATAATTGAATCAATCGATACAATCTTTGATGATACTAGATTCTTATCTATACCTAAACCAAGTCAAAGGTCTTTAATAAATGGAATTGATGCCTTGGTGTTATAGAGGTCCCTAATAAGGTCTTTGAAGAGGTTATGGTTTAGTAACCTGAGCTTAGAAAAAGCAAAAGACATAGGACTCTAAAATAATTTGGACCTAAATTTCAATTATACTTAATTGAAGAAACAAGGGATGAGGTCTGTGACCGACACTCCTATTGCTTTAATGTTGAAGAAGACCCAAAAATATTTGATGATGCAATGAAGTACGAAGATGTTGCTTTCTGGAAAGAAGCAATAAATGATGAAATGAAGTCCATCGTGCTTGGGTGTTGGCTGATCTACCACCTGGTTGCAAACCTGTAGGTTACAAGTGGATCTTCAAAATAAAGATGAAGGTAGATGGAACTATTAAAAATTTCAAGGCTAGACTAGTTATTTAAGGCTTTGGATAAAATTCAAGGATAGACTACTTTGATAATTATGCTTCAGTGACACGTATGAGTACCATAAGACTGCTTATTGCTTTGTCATCAATTCACCATATGAGTATTCATCAGATGGATATGAAGACAACTATATTTACTTGTGAATTAGATGAGGATGTTTATATGAACCAACCTCAATGTTTCATTATGCCAGGTAATTAAAACATGGTATGAAAACTTGTGAAGTCTGTATATAGACTGAAACAAACAACTAAACAATGGAATCAAATATTTGATGAAGTGGTTTTGTCAAGTGGTTATCTTCTTAATCAATCTGAAAAATATGTGTATAGCAAATTTGATGAATCTGGTAAATGAGTCATCATTTGTCTATATGTTGATGACATGCTAATCTTTGGAACTAAAAAAGCTACGATGGACTCAACACAAGAGTTTTTTCATCAAGATTCTCCATTAAGGACATGGGGGAGTCTGATGTTGTCTCAAACATGAAAGTAATGGAATATCAATTTCTCAGTCTCATTACATTGAGAAGGTACTGAAGAAATTTAATTACTTTTATTATACTCTAGTAAGTACTCATATAGATACAAGTGAGAAGCTGAGAACTAACAATGGTCAGACTGTATCTCAACTAGAGTATTCTAGGGTGATTGGCTGCTTGATGTATGCCATGGCTTATACAAGGCCTGATATAGCTTTTATAGTGGGTAAACTGAGTAGGTACACTAGTAATCCTTGTACTCAACATTGGTAAGCAACTCATAGAATAATATGGATTATAGTTTATCATATACTAGATATCCTTTAGTTTTACAAGGATACACTAATGCAAGTTGGATCAACAACACTAAAGATAATTCTTCAACAAGTGGTTGGGTATTCTTGCTTGGGGAGGATCTATCTCATGGGGTTCCAAGAAGCAAACTTGAATAAAAAATTCAATAATGGAATCTAAATTTGTAGCTTTAGCAGCCATTGGTAAAGAAATTGAATGGTTAATATACCTGATTCTTAAGATTCCATTGTGGCCTAAACCTATAGTACCTATTTCTATCTATTGTGATAATGCAGCTACATTGGCAAAGCTTATAGCCATATGTACAATGGGAAGTCTAGACACGTAGGTGTCAGGCATAACAAGATTCACGAACTTATCATGAATGGGGTGGTTTATAGAGTTTGTAAGATCTTAACAAAATTTAGCTGATTACTTGACGAAGGGTCTGACTAGTGACTTGGTTTTAAAGTCCGCTAAAGGGATGGGTTTAAAGTCCAACCTAGACACTGAATATTAATGTAACAATCCGTTATTTCAGGTCATTTTACAACTCAATACTTGCCATTATTTATTTTTAGGGTTTTACATGTTTACTTTTAATTTTCATCGTTTAGTTAAATCGCGTAAACTAAAAATCAACATTCAATGTAAACGGGCATCAAACAAATAAAAATTTACAAGGATAATTTATAACTTTTCATATTTTATTTTTATCGGTTGCGTAAAACATTTACGTTTCGCAATAAAATACATTTAAGCATACACGGAAGCACCAATACCCATCTACACTCAAACAAATACCCACTATTAAACCCAATACCTAAATTTAAATCATTTTACACTTCTATAAACCCATGGCTGGTTTTACAATTTATAAACACTTAATAAAATCTTAAATCCCCACTAGCATCACTTCATTCTAGTTAATAACCAACACAGGTACACATTAAGCTCCATTTCTCCATAAATTGGCAAATCACCCCTTTCGGCCGTTCCCTCCTCCCATTCCCTCCTCCTAGGGAGGAGGAGAGCACCTTATAACTTTATACCATTACCACTAAACTATCTTTTGTTTTCTTGTTTTGCAAATGGTTTAGCCAAATATCTTTGCTATTAAAGGAAGGTCCTAGGTGAATTTTTAACATACGCATTCACTAGCAAAATTAATCAAATCCTCTCTTGTTTTCTATATCATCCCACGGCTTAAAATTATTAGTTAGGGTTTCCATAGCTTTGATTCTAGCAATGTTATAATCATACAAGTATCATTAGGGTTACTATCTGAGGTGTATCTAGGTAATTTGGAAGCTAGGGTTTTGATAATCAAGGGTTTATAAAAAGGATTTCTGGTTGAAGAAACTAGGGTTTGTGATTAGGGTTTCCATCTCATTCACTCATATAAGGTCGATTATAATCTCTATACTTTTGTGATTACTTCATTTATTTATATACATATGGCTATATTGTTAATCACCACTTAAAATTTATTTTATAAAGTTATAAAATAAAACAAGCATATTTATAATCAAATAAATACTTACACATGATGAAATGATGTTTAAAATATGTTGGATGAAAGAACATGTGTTATTTGATGTTATTTAAGTGTTGATTAATTTATAAAGTCATTTGATAAGTTAATGGTTAAAAGTTATTTATAAAGTTTATACATAAATAATTATGAGGACATGTTATTTGGACATATTCTTTAGACAAGAATGATGAACATAAATTTGAGGACTTAATGTATGTGAAACATGTATTATTAACTAAATTAGAAGACTTATAATAATTTAATTATGTTAAAAATTTATAAAACAAATTTTATAAAACTATATTCCAAACAGTTTGTTTAATCTGTGTAAATACAAATTTTTATAAATTATATACTCTACAGATTTAAATAGTACATTTTATGAGAATTTCGTGCATATAAGGAACTCGAAAAACAAAGCTATAACGAAGAAGTTGTGAATTTTACAAGATTACGATAATTAAATATATAAAAGTGTTTTTATAAAATTTATTTATAAAAACTGTTACTGTTCGAATCTGATAAAAATATATAAATATTTTATGATGATAGATCATCTCAATAGGAAACAGTGGATATAGAGAACTTGAAAAACGGAGTTAGAACGAAGGAGATACGATTTTCGTAAAATTAAATGTACAAAAATAGTTTTATAAAAACAGTTTGAATTTAGTGTTCCGACACTGATTTTAATAAAATATGTGAGTATTTTATTTTGATAGTTTATCTCGTCACGATTTCATACATATAAAGAACAAGCGAAACGGAGTTAAAATGAGTAAGTTATGAGTTTTTAAAGATTTCGGATAAATAGAAATTACAAAAACTAATTAGTTTTTATAAACAATTTTCAGCATTTTTATAAAAATACAACAAAGCTGTTAGAAATATAAAAAGTGGTTTACGAGTGTTTTCGGGTCCGTTTGGGCTATAAAAACATTAAGAAATAATGTAGTAGTACTTATATAATATTTATATACATTTTTAACTTTATAAATATTATTTTATAAAACAATTAAACTATTTATATAATATCATTATATAAACAATAAAAATATTAAATCAAGTATTATTAACAAATAATCAATTGTTGGACAACAATAATATTTTTCTTTACGGATACAAATACTTAAACATTTATTTAACAAGTACGATTTAAATATGGTTTCGACTTTTATAAATTAAACAAAAACTATTAGGTGGTGATGTAACTCTATAATTTATATTGTGGTATTTATATTAAATACATTATACTCATACGACCTATAATTAATTAGGTTGCATTCGGATTTCGCGAGACGTTTCACTTACTTGATTTATATAATCAATTCATTTCACTAGAGGTGAGTTCATAGCCCCATTTTTATACAATTACAATGATTTACAACTTTCGGGGTGAGAAACATGCATTGTTTTACATTTGGACGCAAGTACACTTTTAATCAAATTACGAGTTTGCCTAAGTAGCTATAACCCACTATGCCCATGAATCATGAACTGTTAATTACTCGGTGTAAGCGCGAATGTTATAAATAGATCTATTTGGGATTGACATCCCCGTTCGGGTGAGTAGCGCTCACTAGTTTCGGCGGTACCGAACTAACGGACGTATACCATGTCGGATTTGGATGTTGCGGGTTGAACATCTACACGGGCACATTATTGGCATTAATTTGCATATACATACATGTTGTAGCTTCAGTGTCATGAGCTTAGCGCAGGCGTAATTACATTTTGAGATATTGTATGTGTTACATGTCTTACACTTTGAAATCTTGTGGTCCTACTTTATACATTACTTAAACCTGTGAATTCACCAACTTTATGTTGATGTTTTAAAGCATGTTTTTCTCAGGTCAATAAGGTACAAGGGCAAGGATACATTAGGTGTCGCCATTTTGGGAGCCATATTACATAAAGATTTGTGTGCATTACATTTGGGAAATATTTGTTATGTATTAAAATCTTTACATTTTCAAGGATGAACAAGTTAAGCTTTGAGCTTTTGTAACAAAAAATTTCATTAAATCCAATGTATCATTTTCAAACGACTCATTAGAGGTCGTTCTCTCATATCTTGTGCTATTAATCTATGAAGTAACACTCCCGAACCTTTATTCTGCTGCGACCCAATTTGGGGGTGTTACACATTGGTATCTAGAGCCAAGGTTATAGAGAACCAGGTCAAATGTTTTGCTTGGACTATAACCGTTTTCAAACATTACATCATACAAAAGTTTTTCACGGACATACATACACTATTTGTTTACATTAACTGCTTACATAATCTATATATGTACTTATATTATATTACGTATATTACTATACATGTCTTATATATTATACTTATATAAGTTAATTTTATTGTTACAGCAGTCATGTCATCTTCAACTGTTACCTACACGTTTGTTTATTCTGATTTGAGCCATGGAGATTTTAGTGGGTATTTGATGAGGAGCCAGAGGCACCTAAGGAGGCAGCGCAGTCTCTAAGACAGACGCCACCATCACCAGACTACATGCCTGGTCTTGAGCACCCACCTTCACCAGATTATATACCTGGTCTAGAGTACCTAGAGTACGTAGTACCATCTGACGATGAGGTACCTATTAAGGATCAGCCTCAACCTGCTGATGCTTCACCTACAGCCTTATCACCAGGCTATGTTGCTGACTCCGATCCTTCGGAGGAGGACCCCGAGGAGGATCCCGCTGATTATCATGTTGATGGAGGGGATGATGATGATGATGAGGAGGAGGAGGACGAGGAGGAGGAGGAGGAGCATATAGCTTCGGCCGACTCTACTACATTACCTGCTATTGACCCTATCCCCTCAATTAAGGATACAAAGGTATTTAAGACCGACGAGTCTGCTCCTACACTTCCATCATCACCTATCCATACTAGCCCTACCTATGCTGATGCACCACTAGGCTACAAAGCAACCATGATTCGGTCAAGAGCTACATCACCACCACGTGTACCATCATCTATACTTCACAGGGCTAGGATATTTGTCCAACCCTAGACACCGATGGCAGCTACCACTGAGGCATTCATTACCGTGGTTGTTGCTGCACTACCTTAATCATCACCACCACTACCATTACCTACTACTGACCGTAGGGAGGATGTTCCCGAGGCTGATGTGCCGCATCGGAAGAGGTTGTGTTTGACTGCTCCCGCTCCTAGGTTTGAGGTAGGGGAGAGTTCAGTAGCTGTTTCTGCTAGACAGCCTGGATTGGATGTTAATCATGCTACTGAATACAGTTTTGTTGATACTGTGGATGCCACCCTTAGACGGCCTATGTCTAAAGAGATTGGCTAAGGGATTACGGATGTTTGGCATGACATGGTTCAGGATATAGAGGAGAGAGTACCGACTACTTTGGAGGAATTGAGCCAGAGAGTGACAGATCTTGCCACTACTCTTGCTCGGGATACTCATGAGATGTATGTTCGATTTGAGGATGCCTAGGATGACCGAGCTCTTCAGAGAGCCCGAGTTAACATGTTGTTTAGAGATAGGCGATATCATCTCCACACAGCTATGCTTTTAGAGAGCGAGGCTAGGCACACCCGACAGGCATGGTCACAGGCCATAGACTGTAACAGAGCGGTACATGCTGAGCTCTTAGCATATCGAGCAGAGGGTAATGTGGTCAATAATAGGTAGTTTAAGAGAGTACGTCATAGCTCGAGTGACTTAGGTTTACTCTGGACGCAGCAGCGAGAGAGAGAGAGAGTAGATGTTGTTGGTTCACTTTATGATGTATTTGAACAACGTCTAACGATGAAGAAGAAGACGATGATTTTTTATAGACACCACAGATGTCGAGAATAAACCTATTCAAAGTGGCAAAAAGTTTCGTAAGTATGAAATTTCGAACGCTTTCTTTTTTTCTTTATATGTCCATAATATTTTTATAGGATAAAGTTGTTAGTTAAATACTCAAAACCACTTGTTATATAATAGGTATGTGTGAATCATGAGCAAGCAGATGGCGGGGATATACATTTCGATTTGGGTTCGAAAAAGGTTGAGAAGGCATATAAACAACGTAAAAGTATCGCTAGTTGGTGTCGGGCTAATGGGCTACATGGGCAATAAGGTAAGTCCCTTTTTCTAGATTGTGGCGTCAATCTGTTACATACTAGGAATGTGGTGTTCAAGTCTTTTACATGAGGGTGTTTGGATGTGAGTTTTGAAACTAATTGTGTTATATTGAATAATTATGAACAGACAAATAATGTTTTGAAACTAGTTGTAATAATTATATCTATGAGTGGGTGGATTTGGATTATATAGCAAATCATAAGATATAATTGTCCATCTATGAAACTTATTATTGTAGACATCAAGCTGCAATAATTAGATAACCATATCTAAAACGTAAATAAATCAATTTTTTTTGTTTCAGGGATCTATTTCGGTTAGCATGTCTCTTTATCAAACGCGCTTTTGTTTCGTATGTGCTCATTTGACTTCCAGTTTTTGTTGCATATGTGGTGTCTATTAATATTTGTATTATCTTATGCCATTGTTAGGTTTACGAGTTTGGAATATTGTGAGTTAGTGAGGGATGAGTGATTGCACATTGCCACTGCTTTTTCTTAGTTGGTTTGTAGTTACCAATACAACCTAGGGGTATTGAGTTTAAATCACATGGATGTCTATAGCGAATTACTAATCGCAAGTATGTGATGCAATTTATTAAAAACATTGATGCAGTAGCTGAATCAGGTTCCATTAATTTTTTTAGTTTTAGTTTAGATGTTCTTGATATAACATAGTGATGCAGTTGATTTAAAACATTGATGCAGTAGTTGTATAAGGTTCCATTAGTTTATGCATAGTTTAGTTTTGCTTGTCCCATAGATTTTCTTAAGGTTTGTTCTGATGTGCTTGATACAACATAGTGATGCTGTTTATTTAATACTTGTAACAAGTATTAAAAATGGCAAGCGCTTGTGCTTATTTTTTTGTCAGTTTCATCATATGTCTTCTCCGATCACATTTGGGAAGAAATATAATCCCAGTCGTGCAAATATTATATACTTTCTTC
>BQNB010000682.1:40340-125340 GCA_026074375.1 Tanacetum coccineum | reverse complement strand
TGAGTTTGCAACTGAACTGGTGGATCAAAAGATCCGCACTATTGCTGAACGTCAAGCTGAAAAAAAGAAAGTTTGATGACAACAACCAAACTCAACAACAACCCTCTAAGAAGCAAAATATGGCAAGGTCTTATTCTGTTGGGTCTAGTGAGAAAAAGGAGTATGTTGGGACTCTACCGTTGTGCAACAAGTGCAAGTTTCACCATAATGGCCTATGTACTTCAAAGTACGCAAACTGTAAGAGAGTCGGCCATTTGACCCAAGAATGTCAGAGTCCTGCTACTACTAACAATCAGAGAACCCTCACCTGCTATAAATGTGGGAATCAAGGGCACTACAGGAGTGATTGCCCAGAATTAAAGAACCAGAACCACGAAAACCAAGCTGGAGGTACTGAAGTACGTGGAATGGTATACGCCTTAGGAGGAGGAGAAAATGATCAAGACCTTGATAACATGGAAGATGATATCAATGATTAGACTCTATTTCGTTAGGAATTCTTGTTGTATTTTCCCTTAAACTCCCGTTCTATTATGTGAATAATTTCAAACTATCTATCAATTAATGGTTGTGAAAACCATCGTCAAATTACTTATAGTTCTCCGGATCATTCATGCAAACCTCTCGCTTGAGCATCATAACTTTATAAACCATTTCAATATTACACAATAAACTATTTCGTTGTCCCTCATAAACTGTTTCCATGGTCAATTTTTAAAACTATTTTGTTATTAATTCATAAACGATTTGTTACCACAACATAAACTCCTTACTATTACATTATGAACTGTTACGTGATTCCTTAGAAAACTATTTTGATACCACCTCATAAACAATTTTAGTATCGTCTCATAAACAAAATAGATGTTATTAATAAACTACCTTACTATCGATTGATAAACTATTATTTTTAACCTTTTACCTAAATCGTACACCAACTATTTTACCATCGTTTAATGAACTAACATTTTATAAACTACTTACAATCATTTCACGAATACCTTATGAATTACCTTCTTGACATCTTATATACTATTTTGTAATTATCTCAAAAACTACGTTACTATCACTTTATGAATTATCTTGTTCTTACCTTATGAAACTATTTTTCATCACATAAAATATTTTATTGTCCCCCTATGAGTCATTTAGCTATTGTCTTGTAAACCATCATACAATTTCTCACAAACCATTTTATTGTCATCCTATCAACAACCTTACATCCACCTTGTGAATCATTTTGTCATCTTATAAAACTCTTTGATACTTCTTTATACATAACACAATTGTGACGAAAATAAGCATCGCATCGTTAGCCCTCAAATATACATAGCCTGGTCACCTATGTATAATTCAGAAAGGATCATGCCATGCTGAGAGTAGTCACCTTAAAACTTTTGTCAAAAATCAATTTTCTACATACATCCTTAAAAAGCAAAGTCTTATGTGCGTACCCATAAAACACGTTTACTTCGGGAAATCAAATTAGTAACCATAGCAACTAGTTAGACCTTTACATCATCTTACTACAAAGTCGACATCATCTTATACGAAATCTTAAACCAAACAGTCGAAGGCGCATCATTAGCTACCCTAGGACAATCCGCCGGCAAGTTTAACCACCATCAAGGAACTAAAACCCACACCTCTTCAACAACACCATTCCGGGAGGCAACTCAACCTGAATTTTAGGAAGAAATTCTTTTAACATGGGGAGACTGTAACAATCTGCATTTTCACATCATTTTACAACTCAAAACTTTCCATTATTTATTTTTAGCCTTTTAGGCGTTTGCTTTTAATTTTCATCGTTTAGTTAAATCGCGTAAACTAAAAATCATCATTTAACGTAAACGGACACCAAACAAGTAAAGTTACGTCAAGAAAGTGTTATATAGTTATTATGAGTATAATTTATAACTTTTTATATTTTATTTTTATTGGTTACGTAAAGCGTCTACGTTTCGCAATAAATTACATTTAGGCATACCCGGAAGCACCAATACCCATCTATACTCAAACAAATACCCACTTTTATACCCAATACATAAAAATTAAACATTTACCTACCTTATTTACCTATGTGGCCGGATCTATGCCCATACTTACAAATAAATCATTTTAATCCCCACTAAGTTCCACCTTCCTAGTTATAAATTACACATATGTACCACAAATCCCATACTTCTAGTAATTGGCTTGTCACTAGTACCCTAAACCTATTCTTGGCCAATCCCTCCTCCTAGAGAGGAGGAGAGCTCTTTTCTCTTGTACCCTAAACCACTACTCATCCATGGTTTACTTCATTCCCTCTCCTATATAACACAAGCCCTAGAACTCATAATACACACACACTTAACAACTATCAAACTAAACAAAAACTCTCTCTATACTCCCTTAAGCTCACGACTGATCTAGGGTATTTAGGGTGTTCATAGTGTTGATTTTTCAAGTATTCAAGGCTCATTATATCTAAGGTGTTGCAAAGTGGTTTGAAAGATTGGGTATTATTTACAAAGATTTGTAATCAAGAAGTAAACTAGGGTTATTGATTAGGGTTTTTATTTTGGGTTTGATTTTTAGGGTTTGATCTTGTGTTTTTCATTTTCATACACCTCTCTAAGGTTTATCTAAGCCCTAATCTTTCCATTTATTCATTTACTTGTTTTACATACATGTTATTATGTTAATCACCATCTAGGTTTATTTTTATTATTTATGAAATATTACAAGCTATTGTGAAATTTGAATTTATACATTTATATTATGAAATGATGTTAAAAATGTGTTGGAACACAATTAAAATACTATATATAATTGTTGGTTAAATTATATGGTTAATTTATAAATTAATTTGTTGAAAGTTTTAATTATAAAGTTATGGACAAATTAGCATAAGGACTTGATACTTGAACAATCATTATGGACAATTTAGAGGACCCAAAATATGTAAGAAATATGGTATAAATTATTGCAAAGGGCTTGTACAAATTTGAATCAAGGAATAATTTATAAAAACTAATTTATACACTTATATAAAAACCCACTGTTTTGGACCTACTGTTTGATTTCTAACTTTTATAAATCTTGGAAGTATTTTTATAAAACAGTACATATTATAAGAATCGTAAGCATATAAAGAACTTGAAAAACTGAGCTATAACGAAGAAGTTATGACATTTACAAGTTTACGATAATTAAATATATAAAAATGTTTTTATAAAACTTATTTTATAAAAACCCTTACTGTTTTAGGTCTGGTAAAATAATGGGAATATTTTATAATGATATTACTTGTCATGAGGACTCCAAGCATATAAGAAACTCGAAAAACGGAATTAAAATGAATGAGTTATGCTTTTTGCAAATTTTATATAATTAAATACATAAAAGTAAGTTTATATACTTTGCATAACCTGTAAAAGTTATTGTTCATCAGTAGCTAAAATATTATAAATATAATAGTTTGATAGATTTTTTTAATACGAAACCGTGGACATAAGAAACGTATAAAACAGAGTTAAAACGATAAAGATATGAGGTTTATAAAACTTTGTGCACTATTTTTACTTTTATACGTTATTTTATAAAACAATTAAACTAATTATATAATATCATTACATAATCAATAAAAATATTAAATCATATATTTTTAACAAATTTGTAACACCTCCAAATTGGGTCGTAGCGGAATAAGGGTCCGGGGCGTGTTACTTCAATGATCAATAACACAAGATATATATAGAACGACCAAAAAGTCGTTTAAAACCGATACATTGGATTTAACAAAGTATTTGTTACATACGCCCGAAGCTTCACTTGTTCACTTGTACAAAATACAAAGATTTCTAGCCCATAACAGATATACAAAATGTAATGCGACAAAATCTTTAATGCATGATATCTAAATCAAAACCACCAATGTATCCCTTGCACCTCGTGCTTATTGACCTCCTGAAAAACATTGCTTTAAAACGTCAACAATAATGTTGGTGAATTCATAGGTTTGATAAATCGTATACATTGAAGGAAACCACAATATTTCCCAATTGGTAATCATAATGCAACATATGGCAAGGCATCATATAATGTAATTACCGTTGGCTTTAAGCTCATGAACACTGAAGCTCGACATAAATGAATACCATTATAATGGCCTACATGCCGTGATGATGTTCTAACCCACAACATCTATGTATCGACATGGTATAACGTTCGTTTTCCCAGTGATAATCTAATCACCCGAACGGGGATGTCAATCCCAATCGATCTATTCATTCATAAACATTCGCGCATCACAATCCAGTACTGTCAGTACATGATAATGGACGTCAACTTGGGTGATCGATACTTAGGCAACACTAATCATGATGTAAAACTTATCCACTGCGTCCAATTATAAAACAGTGCATGTTCTCAGCACCAATAAAAAACTTATAAACAAATCATGTAAAACGTGGGGCTATGAACTCACCTTGATGAAGCTATATCAAGTATATCACAGAAAATGTGTCACGATAATGATCGAGTGCAACCTAATCCAATATAGGCTGTATAAGTACTAATCACTTTGAGTAACTACTACCATATATAATTCTTTATAGCTAATCATCATCTAATTGTTTTAGTGAAATCATATTTATAAAGTTAAAACGTTTATAAATATTACTTGGTAAAAGTGACATAACTATCACGTTTCATCAAGTCCGTTACTTGCGTTTTCTTAGTCCACACGCTTCGTATAAGACGACGTATCAAATTTATGACATTTAGAGTATTTTCATGTCCTCATGTAACATACTTTTACTGTTCACAATCAGTTATAAAAGTTATTTATAGTTTTAGTTGTCGTTAAAACCCGTAATGTAATAACCCATTATTCGTTGTAACCCATTTTAGCGATTCCTTCGAGCACGTCTTTGTAATTGAAAGGTGTATCAAAATTATCACATTTATACTTTGGGTCACCTGATAATAGTAAATTTTACTGTTCACTCAAAAGTTTATAAATTACTTTATAACTTTAAATATCGTAAACGACTTATTTTTTTCGTTTTCTAGCTCCGTTCTTAGTAATTCTTTCGAGCAACCGATCTCGTAATTGTAAGTTCATTATATATGAGGTTTAAAAAAACAAATGTTCCTGATATGAACAGTAACTTTTATAAAAATAGTTTTATAAAAGTATTTTTATGCATTTTAAGTATATAAACTCGCGTAATTCATAACTTCTTCGTTTTTAATTGAAAAATTACGTTTCTTATTGTTTGGGAATTCTAAAAATATGTGTGATTTAATAAAAATACCAAACCTTCTGTTTGTAGAATTTTTATAACAAGTTTTTATAAAAATTCTTTTATAACTCCGGTTATTATCGTTAAAACCGTAAACTATATCTTTTCTTATAAATTGGTTTTTCAAGTTCCTTATATGCCCGGAATCGTCATGAGACGTATTATTTTATAAAAATGTAATCCCCACTGTTTGGAATTCGAAACCAAACAGCCCTTTTTTTGTCCTTTATATAACTAATTATATACACTTGTTTTTATATACTTTTTAACCTAATAAAATACCACAAGTTTTTCACAACCTTTTATATCATATGCAAACAAAATAAGTCCCATAGGTCCATATTGTGCCATGAGTCAAAAATACAACTCCTTAACAAGCTTAAAATCTTAAACTTTCTTAAGTAACTTTTAATCACAAGTTTATATATACACTTTTTATGCTTTAACAAAAATGTTACAATACTTATAATCCAATTATATCATAATATTACCAATCACATAACATATGAAAAAATGTACAAAATGATGATCACAAGTAAAAACTCTTTTTACATGTTTAAAAGTCCTAAATTGTGATTTTGCTAAATAGAACATATATACACATAAAATGATAAATGTAAAGACATAAACGGTTTATATGACCTTAATATGATGTAATATGATGAGCCACAATATCTAAACCCTAGTTTAGATGATAAACCAAAGCATGCACAACTTGAAAACCCTAATTCCAATTAGAAACTCTAATCTTGCTTAAATACTTGTAAACCTTTAACCAACCCTTCAATTCATCTTAGGTTATCATAGGAATGATGTGTGAATGCTTGTATGGTCTTAGAAAATCAATATATGGATTGTGTAAAAGGGGTGTTTGTAGCCGTGGGCTTATAAGAGAGGAAAAGAGAGATTGTTTGATTTTTTTGTTGCTAAGTGTTGAAGTGTATGAATGATATCTCTTAGTATGCATGTAATATAGATACAATGGACTAGTCAAAGAACACTAGGAGGGTCTTAAGGAAGTCTTTGGTCTTTGTCTTTGGTCAAAGTAATAAGAAAATGGGTAGATGATCCCTAATAGTTGAGAACATCCCATGAAAACATGGAGAAATATTTTCTATGATATTTCTTTGCATCTTTCCTTATAAATCTGGCCATATAAGCTCATATACGATGTTATTTTGTGAATTTTGAGTATTAGGTATAATTGTGGGTATTTGTTGAAGCGTAGAAAAGTTTTGGTGGTTCCAGGTATGCCTAAACGTATTTTATCGCGAAACGTAATCAATTTACGCAACCAATAAAAATAAAATGAACAAAGTTAATAATTATCCTTTAAAATAATTTACTTAAACACTTCTTGATGTAAACATTTAATTGTTTGACGCCCGTTTACATTGAACGATTATTTTTAGCTTACGCGATTTAACTTAACGTTTACGATTAAAAGCAAACGCGTACAATACTAAAAATACTTAGTGAATTTATTGACGACGTCAATGACACTAAAACACGGGGTGTTATAAAATAATACATTGTTGAACAAAAATAACATTTTCTTTACGGATACAAATACATATACCTTTATTTAACAAAGTACGATTTAATTATTATTTCAACTTTTTAAATTAAACAAAAACTATTAGGTGGTGGTGTAACTATATAACATGTGATATTTTATTTATATAAAATACATTATACTCATACGGCTTATAATTAATTAGGTTGCATTCGGATTTCCCGAGACGATTTACATACTTGATTTATATTATCAACACTTTCACTTGAGGTGAGTTTATAGCCTCGCTTTTTATACAATTACAATGATTTACAACTTTGGGGTGAGAAACATGCATTGTTTTACAATTTGGACGCAAGTACACTTTTAAATAAATTACGAGTTTGCCTAAGTAGCTATAACCCACTATTGCCCATGAATTATGAATTGTTAATTACTGGACTGTAAGCACGAATGTTATGAATAGATCTATTTGGGATTGACATCCCCGTTCGGGTGAGTAGCGCTCACTGTGTCAGTTTGCCGGACAACGAATGTATACCATGTCAGAACAATTTGGATGTTGCGGGTTAAACATCTACACGGGCACATTATTTGCATTAATTTACATACATATATGTTGAGCCTCAATGTCATGAGCTTATGGAATCGTAATTACTTTTGTGATATTGTATTCGTTACTTATCATACACATGGAAATCTTGCAGACCCACTTTATACATAACTTAAACCTGTGAATTCACCAACTTTATGTTGACGTTTTAAAGCATGTTTTTCTCATGTCAATAAGGCAAGAAACAAGGATACATTAGTGATCATCATTTTGGAGTCACATTACTATAAAGATTTGTGTGCGTTACATTTTAGGGATATTTGCTATGTTTTAAAATCTTTACAATTACAAGTGAACATGTTAAGCCTTGAGCTTTTGTAACAAACAAGTTTATTAAATCCAGTGTATTATTTTTAAACGACTCATTTAGAGGTCGTTCTCATATCTTGTGCAAGGCACTCATGAAGTAACGCTCCTGGACATTATTCCACTGTGACCCATTTTGGGGGTGTTACAATATCATCTCCACATAGCTATGCTTTTAGAGAGCGAGGCTAGGCACGCCCGACAGGCATGGTCATAGGCCATGGACTATAACAGGGCGGTACATGCTAAGCTCCTAGCATATCGAGACGAGGTCAGGGCATTGCTTGAGCAGATCAGTGTGATGCAAAGACAGAGGACTGAGGACAGCGATAGATTGACCCAACACATTCAGCAGGGACACGACAGGACTAGAGAGCCAAAGCCCGCTAGTGATCCAGAGCCTCAAGATGGACCAGCTGATGCTGGTAGCAGTTGTTAGTGTTATACCATTTTGTAGCTATCCTGCATAGCCTGCTAAGTTTTATGGGTAACTCCCAGCTAGTAGGATGTAGGGATTTTGTTTCATCTTTTAGCTATCTTGTATGGCATGCTAAGTATTATGGGTAACTCCCAGCTAGCATGGCTTTAGGACCGTTTTTTTATTTTGTATCTCATTTGTACTGGTCATTTGTAACCAAACTATCATGTATGATTATCGATATCGTTATGTATGAATGTCGATTTATTTATGTCATTGTTAATTTCACTTCGGTTGTATATTTCACCGTGTGATGTGATCTCATTTTATTTATTGTGCATATGTCATGGCGCGTTTATGATTGTATGAAATCTAACGTGTATTATATTTTCCTATGATTTTGAAGAAAATGCCGCTAAAGAGAACCACCACAACCACCACACCTATGACTGACGCCGCCATTAAGGCACTAATAGCCCAAGGAGTTGCTGATGCTTTGGCTGAGTATGAAGCACATAGAAGCAGTGGAAATGGCGATGATAGCCATGACTCTTGAAGTGGCAGAAGGACAAAGCGTGCTACTTGTGAGTGCACATACAGTGACTTCTTGAAATACCAACCCCTTAATTTTAAGGGTATTGAAGGAGTTGTTGGTTTAACTCAGTGGTTTGAAAAGAGGGAGTATGTATTCCATATTAGCAACTGCATCATCGCGTGCCAAATCAAGTTTGCTACATGTACTCTTCAAGGAAATGCTTTAATGTGGTGGAACTCCCACGTTAAGACTATTGGTCATGAGGTTGCATATGGAATGACATGGAAGACACTAAAGAAGATGATGACTAATAAGTACTGCTCAAGAGGCGAGATCAAGAAGCTAGAGATTGAACTCTGGAATCTAAAAGTTAAAGGTACTGATGTGTTGAGCTATAACCAACGCTTCCAAGAGTTGGCACTGATGTGCGGGAGGATGTTTCTCGAAGAATCTGATGAGGTCGAGAAGTATGTCGGTGGACTTCCTGACATGATTCAGGGAAGTGTGGAGCAACAACAAGAAGTGTCTTCCTGATGTATGTCAGGAAGTCCACCAGCCCAAAACTGAAGAATAACAACCGTGGAAACCAAGCTGGGAACGGTGGAGCAACAACAAGGGTTTATGCAGTGGGAAATTCAGGGAAAAACCCGGATTCCAATGTAGTTACGGGTATGTTCCTCCTAAACAACCGCTATGCTTCTATGTTGTTTGATACTGGTTTCGATAGGAGTTTTGTGTCTACTGCATTTAGCTCCCTAATTGATATCGTTCCAACTAGACTAGACCAAGATTATGATGTCGAACTAGCCAACAGGAAATTAATTGGAGTTAATACTATCATACAGGGTTGCACTTTAAACTTCTTAAATCATCTATTCAACATTGACTTAATGCCCGTAGAGCTTGGTAGTTTTGACGTCATAATTAGTATGGATTGGTTAGTAAAGTATCATGCCGTAATCGTCTGTGATGAGTAGATCATTAGTATTCCCTTTGGAAATGAGATCTTAATTGTTCGTGGTGACGGAAGCAACAACGGGCACGAGTCTCGATTAGACATCATCTCGTGCACCAAAACTCAAAAGTACATGCTGAAAGGATAGCACGTCTTTTTGGCACATGTTACCACAAAGAAGGCCGATGAAAAGTTAAAGGAGAAGCGACTTGAAGACGTACCAATTGTTCGACACTTTCCTGAAGTATTTTTCGAAGACTTTCTGGGTATTCCACCAACTCGACAAGTGGATTTTCAAATTGATTTGGTACCTGGTGTTGCACCTGTAGCATAGGCGCCTTATCGATTAGCTCCGTCCGAGATGAAAGAATTGTTGGATCAACTGGAGGAACTTTCCGACAAAGGCTTTATAAGACCCAGTTCCTCACCTTGGGGAGCTCCGGTCTTGTTTGTCAAGAAGAAGGATGGATCATTCCAGATGTGCGTCAATTATCGGGAATTAGCGGAATTAAATAAGCTAAAGGTAAAAAACCGTTATCCGCTTCCAAGAATTGACGATTTATTCGATCAACTTCAAGGGTCGAATGTCTACTCGAAGATCGACCTGAGGTCGGGTTATCATCAACTGAGAGTTCGAGAAGAAGACATCCCGAAGACTGCATTCAGAACTCGATATAGTCATTATGAATTTCAAGTTATGCAGTTTGGCTTGACTAACGCACCGGCTGTATTTACGGATCTCATGAATCGGGTGTGCAAACCATATCTAGACAAATTCGTGATTGTGTTTATTGATGATATTCTAATCTACTCAAAGAGCAAACAAGATCATGAAGAGCATCTCAAGTTAATCTTGGAATTGCTTAAGAAGGAGGAGTTGTATGCCAAATTCTCTATGTGTAAATTTTGGATTCCCAAAGTACAATTCCTCGGTCACGTGATTGACAGTAAGGACATTCACGTGGATCCCACCAAGATCAAGCCTATTAAATATTGGGCATCTCCTAAGTCTCCAATGGAGATCCGTCAATTTTTAGGTCTTGCCGGTTACTATCGAAGATTCATTAAAGGATTTTCAAAAATCGCCAAGTCAATAACTAAGCTAACCCAGAAGAGGGTCAAGTTTGATTGGGGTGACAAACAAGAGGCCGCTTTTCAGTTATTGAAGAAGAAACTGCGTAGTGCACCTATCTTGGCTTTACCTAAAGGAGCTGAGAACTTTATTGTTTATTGTGATGCTTCGCATAAAGGATTAGGTGTTGTCTTAATGAAAAACGAGAAGGTGATTGCTTATGCATCACGACATTTGAAAATTCATGAGAAGAATTATACAACTCATGACATGGAGTTAGGAGTAGTAGTGTTCGCTCTTAAGATTTAGAGGCACTATATGTACGGAACAAAGTGTACCGTGTTCACTGATCACAAACGTTTACAACATATCCTTGATCAGAAGGAGTTGAACATGAGGCAATGTCGTTGGTTAGAGTTGCTCATCGATTATGATTGTGAGATTTGTTATCACCCGAGAAAAGCAAATGTAGTGGCTGATGCTTTAAGCAGAAAAGAACAAATTAAGCCATTACGTGTTCGAGCCTTAGTTATGACTATTGGTTTAGATCTTCCCAAGAAAATTTTTGAAGCTCAGACTAAGGCAAGAAAACTAGAAAACCTCGAGGCTGAAGATGTGGGAGGTATGCTGGTTGAGACTTCAAGGGAATCAAAAAACCCAAGAAAAGAAAAGTTTGAACCGCGTGCTGACGGAACACTGTGTTTGAATAACAAAAGTTGGTTGCCATGCTATGGTGATCTAAGGACTTTGATTATGCATGAGTCCTACAAGTCAACATATTTTGTTCATCCGGGTTTCGACAAGATGTACCAGGACATGAAGAAATTATACTGGTGGCCTAACATGAAAGCCGATATTGCCACTTATGTTAGCAAGTATTTGACATGCCTAAAGGTCAAAGCTGAACACCAAAAACCATCTGGTTTGTTGGTGTAACTTGAGATTCCTCAGTGGAAGTGGGACAATATCACCATGGATTTTATCACCAAGCTCCCAAGGACGTCTAGTGGCTATGATACCATTTGGGTAATTGTAAACTGACTTAACAAGTTTGCACACTTTTTACCGATGAGGGAAAATGACTCTATGAACAAATTGACAAGACTGTACTTGAAAGAAGTAGTCACGAGACATGGAATACCAGTCTCAATCATCTGTGACCGTGATAGTAGATTTACATAAGAGTTCTGGAGGTCATTTTAAAAGGCTTTGGGTACTCGTTTGGATATGAGTACTGCTTATCATCCGTAGACCAATGGACAGAGCGAAAGAATCATTTAGACACTAGAAGATATGTTACGAGCTTACGTAATAGACTCTGGAAATGGTTGGGATAAACACTTACCGCTAATCGAGTTCTCATACAACAATAGTTATCATACTAGCATTAAAGCCGCACCATTTGAGGCACTTTATGGTCGTAAGTGTCGTTCACCTGTTTGCTAGGCCGAGGTCGGAGATACACAGCTTACCGGTCCAGAAATCATTCATGAGACAACCGAGAAAATCATTTAAATCAAACAAAGAATTCAAGCCGCTCGTGATCGCCAGAAGAGTTACGCCGATGTGAGGCGTAAGCCCTTGGAATTTCAAGTTGGAGACAAGGTGCTGGTAAAGTTTCGCCTTGGAAAGGGGTTATCCATTTTGGAAACAGAGGAAGTTGAACCCGAGGTATATTGGCCCTTTCAAGGTGTTGGAAAAAGTGGGAACCGTTTCTTACAGACTCAAACTTCCTCAACAGCTAAGCAGGGTTCATAGCACGTTTCACGTATCCTATTAAAGAAGTGTTTATCTGACGAGCCATTGGCAATTCCGTTAGATGAAATACATATTGATGATAAGCTTCAGCTCGTTGAAGAACCAGTGGAGATCATGGATCGTGAAGTCAAACAGTTGAAGCAAAGCCGTATCCCCATTATCAAGGTTCGATGGAACTCTAGGAGAGGTCCTGAGTTCACATGGGAACGTGAAGATCAATTTCGAAAGAAGTATCCGCATCTCTTCTCACAAATCGCACCCTCGACAAGTGCCACGTCTTGAGCCTTGTGGAAAAGGCTCCTTTAACGAGGGAAGACTGTAACAATCCGTTATTTCAGGTCATTTTATGACTCAATACTTACCATTATTTACTTTTAAGGGTTTTATACGTTTACTTTTAATTTTCATCGTTTAGTTAAATCGCGTAAACTAAAAATCAACATTCAACGTAAACGGGCATCAAACAAATAAAATTTTACGTCAAGAAAGTGTTATATAATTATTATGATGATAATTTATAATTTTTCATATTTTATTTTTAGCGGTTACGTAAAACGTTTACGTTTCGTAATAAAATATATTTAAGCATGCACGGAAGCACCAATACCCATCTATACTCAAACAAATACCCACTATTATACCCAATATCCAAAATTAAATCATTTTACACTTCTATAAACTCATGGCCGGTTTTACAAGTTATAAACACTTAATAAAATCTTAAATCCTCACTAGCATCACTTCATTCTAGTTAATAACCAACACAAGTACACCTTAAGCTCAATTTCTCCATAAATTGGCAAACCACCATGTCCTCTCCCCCCCTTTTGGTTGTTCCCTCCTCCTAGAGAGGAGGAGAGCACCTTACACACTTGTATAAATACAACTCCTAACACATGGTATTTGCAAGATGGTTTTCTTAATTATTGCATTATATATAGAGGGCATAAAGTAACTAGCACACACACTTATCATTTTACAAAGAAATCAAACACAAAAACTCTCTTATTCACTCCATAAACTCACGGCTCAAAATAATTATTTAGGGTTTCCATAGCTTTGATTCTAGCAAGGTTATAATCATACAAGTATCATTAAGGTTGCTATCTAAGGTATATCAAGGTAATTTGGAAGCTAGGGTGTTGATTTAGCAAGGGTTTATTCATAGAATAAATTAGGGTTTTCATCATTAGGGTTTTGGATTAGGGTTTGCATTTTGGGGTTTGATTGTGTGTTCATCATCTTCATACACTCTCCTAAGGTCTAACATAAACCCTAAACTTTTATAATTATTCATTTTCATGTTTCATAATGTTGGTCCCTTGGAATCTGATATAAGGTTTATCAAATTAAACTAATCAGATTCCATAGCAACAAAGTTAGTTTTAAACAAATATATGAACAATATAAAGAATAGGTTTAAAACACACAAAAGTACTTTTCAACGTATAGACTTTATTAGAATCAAATAAAGAATCTATGACACACCTTGCTTGCAGAATAGCAAGGTGGTTGAATGATAATTAGGGTGTTATCTCCTTCGAACTTATTCTCTAACCAAAGTTATGAGAACAAGAAAACAAACTTGTTATGACTAAAATAAAGCTTCAGCTTTCAGTAGTACGAGTCAGTTTGTTTAAGAGATAAATGAACTCTTCAATGTGTATCACATTAATTGGAAGAGATAGCATTTACTCTGGGAATCCCTTTCCTTTTATAGGAAAAGGGATTAGGGTTTACAAGTTTTAACCTAGCTATGATGCAAGCATTAAATGGGTGGTTGAGCTACCATTTAATGCACGTCTGCTTTCTAGTACTAGGTACAGTCCTTAAAGGAAAGTTGTTGTACTTCTATACCAACTTTAGAAGTAGCATTTCCCAAGGAGATTGCTTTATTCCTTTTGATATAAAGCAATCTTTTTCCCGCCTTGTAAACCTTCTAGAAGTGAAACACACGTTTCAGCTTCTATTAAGGAGATAGACAATGTTCAACTTAGAATTATCAGCCAAGCTGAACTGAAGCTCCGACCAAGAGTCCTTCTTTAGTTTCTGTATCGCTGCATACACTGAAGTGAAGATACTTCCCAATCTTCTAAGGACCTAAAGAGCTGATGCTGAAGGAACTTCAGCGACTGAAGCTGAAAGGCTTCAGTGACTCAAACTGAAAGACTTTAGTTTAAGAAACACTTAAGGGATTTTATGTTTAAATCTACTGAAAGACTAAAGGGCTCAGGAACAGAACCCAACAATCTCCCCCTATTTGAATATACAAATAGCCTAAGTTAATATCAATTGTAAGTGAGAAAAACAACTTTTTCTTACACAATTGATACAAATTGAACAACATAAACTGATAATCTTTCATTTTAACTTTCATTACAAACCAATACAAAAGATAAAGTTATTATAAAAGATTTCATTATACTACCTTAGCTGTTTAATGACTCTTATCTGCTTGAGTGGATTTAGGTTTCTCTTATCAATTTCAGCAAGCAGAAGAGAACTAAAAGTCCTGCCATGATCATCAAGCCCTGGACCTTGGTGAAGTCTGAAGAAGTTTTTTTGTACAATATATAACATGGTGTTTGGGAAATCTCTAAAGTCTTCAATGGTAACAAAATCCTGTTTGTGATGTAATCATACCAAGGACAGGTTCATTAAGCACAATACCTGGTAAATGATCTTCATACTGAACTGATGACTTAAGCCTTTTATTTGCTTTAAAGTAGTCGTGGATGTCATCAACATGTTTTCTTTTCTTGTTTGCATGATCATTTAGTTTGTCGAGAGGGTCCTGTTTGCTTAGAGGAATATCCAAGTTTATGCCAAGTTCTGCTTTAGTTGTGTGAATGTAGTTCATTCTTGTTCCTATATGTTTGTAGATGATTTCCCATCCTTTTCTAGTTCTTTTTAGACATGCTTTCATCACTTCTCTCCATTTGCTAAGGTGCAGATCACTAGCTTTGAAATTGGGAATAATTTCACTTTTACCATCCTCTCTGTACACTTTGAGTGTAATTGGACTCTTTCTGGTCAAGACATCATAGTTGGTGATTCTTGATGCTGTTCTTCTATTCAGCATTTTGTCACAGTATTTGTCATACTGTAACTTGTCATTGTAGTACTTGTTCACCACCTCTAAACCAAGAAGATCAATTAGTATTTCTTTCCTTATTTCACCTTCACGTCTGGAAGCTTCAGCTTTTGCTTCCTCCTCTATTTTCTTTTGTGCACTAATTTGTTCTTTGGTTAAATAGACATGTTCTCCACCTTCAGTGACAAAGTCAAACTTTTTTAGTTCCTTTTTCTTAGAGGATTCAACTGTGGAACCAGGTACGTGTGTTGTCTCATCGTCAGAATCACTTTTTGTACTCTCTTCTTTAGCATCCTCTAAAGACATAGCCTTTTTTCCCTTGTCTTTCTTGATATGCCCCCTTAGTTTGAGAGGAGTCTTTTGGTGCTCTTTGAGGGAAGTGAGATTGCATTTGAGTTATGGTTGTAATGATTGGTGGAATAAGTGGTGGTGTTGTCTTTTCAGGTTGTGTTTTGTTCAGGTTTACTTTTTCAGCTCTTCTTTGAAAAAGCTGGGAGATTATAGCTTGATTTGTGTTCTTCTCCCCCTCAGCAGGCATAATGTCAGCTTGGCCTGCTGAAGGAATACTTTTATCTCTAGCTTTTGATGATGCAGAGACTAAAACCTGAGCAAACTTGTTCAAAGCTTAAGTGACATGTGACAAGAGACTTGGAAGAGCATGCAAGGTATTTAGCTTAGCTTGAACTATTGCACCTATGCTGGCAGAGAAAGAAATTCTTGTGGAAGTTCCTACTGAAGAGTCTTCAGTTCAGCGACTTAAGATTTAAGACTGGTGACAGTCTTTGTAAAGTTATCCAGTTTGGTAGGAATTTCTTTCAACTCTCCTAGAAACTCAATTTCCAAGGTGTGAACTTGATTCTTTAACCCTTGTACTTCTCTAGTGAGTTCATTTAGCTTGGAGGGAATGTCCTTTAGCTTAGTTGGTAGTGAGCTGCTGAAGTCATTAGTAGATAGGATATTTGAGACTTTAGTTTTTAAGGACTTTACCAGCAGCTCTTTGAGCTGTTCCACATTGAGAAAGGTGGGTTAAGCTTTAAGAAGAGCAACTTCAGCTTCAGCTTTATTCTTTTCCAGCTCTAGTTTATGCTTTTGAGATTGGAGAATGATAACCTGGTTGGTAAGCTCCTGAATTAGAGAAGACTTTAGAGATAAAGACTTAGGAACTGAAGTATCTTCAATTTCAACATTTTTAGTGGCATGAATTTCATCATTCTCCTCTTCATCACTTTCCTTTATAATAATGACAGGATCATCTTCAGGTGAATCCAGGTCTTTGAAGCTAGGCTGAACATTAGGCACCAGCTTTGCTAGATCTTCTAACTTGATTGTGTTGGATGCTTCTTCTTCCTCAACTTGTCTAGCAATTGAGCTGACCCCTTTCCTATTAAAGGTTAAGTGAGGACAATGTCCAACCCTTCACTAATAGATTTGGTTTGGTCTGCAAGAACATGTAGGTCAGTACCTGCAAATAAGTGATCATATGAAGTGTTTTTGGTTTCTTCATTTATACCCTGTTTTTGAGGTACAAAATGTAACAACCCCAAAATCACAACAACGCAGTGAAATACCACTTGGTGTGCTACTTCATAGTTCATACACACAAGTTACATAAAACAACCTCAAAGGAGACGTTTAATAAAAAAAATGTCACATTCGATTTAATAAAATATCAGAGTTACATAGGTCCCAATAATTTCCTTTTAACAAAAGTTATAAGCGTTCAAACAGGACTCAATTGTATAATTAAAGATAAATTGTTATCGAATGTGAAGAAAACCGAGTCCTTAATGTATTGATATCCGCGCGACTCGAATGCTCCTAATGCTCAGCTAGCAATATAATAACCTGAGAAAATACATGCAAAAATGTCAACAATAATGTTGATGAATTCATAGGTTTAAGTAAAAACAGTATTGAAATAGTTCAAGTAATATTTCAGTAAGAAAAGTAGCGTTACAACGTTTCAAAGTATTATTTCTAAGATCTAAGTAGTAATTCAATAAATCAAGAAATGTTTAGTAGTGGACCACAAGGTTTAAGATCAACCAACGACAGTATTTCATAGTATCATTCAACATTACCACATTGAGCTCATGACACCGAAACCTTGACGGTAATGCATATCATATGCATTCTTGTTTGCCCCTGAAGTAGGTATTATTGCCTTATACCTAGGATTCTCAATACAAATTTTCCGTTGATAGGTGGGGTGCTCAAAAGAATTTGATTCATACCCCCGGACAAGGTTGTCAAACCCAATAGATCTATTAATTGTACTAGCATTCACCCCTACAAGGTGACTAACGGTTCATGAAATTAGGGACTTTGGCAATAGCGACTCATGCAGATAATTTCATAAGCGGGTCAGGCATACCCTTCAAGCACTTGTGTCCCATTTAAAACAAGTAATATGTTCAAAACTCATGGTTTTGTAAACAGATAATCAATGGTCTCAAATCATGTAGTAAGCAAATCAAGCTTTAATAAATTCAGTAGTAAACAACCATGTATTAGAAATCATGTAAAAACATTCATGTAACGCTCATGTAGTATAAATCAATAAGCTTATTAGTAAAACGAGCATGTATTCTCACCCCGAAAATAGTTATGAAAACCATTAAAATAGAAATTATGGGGCTATGAACTCACCATAAATAGAAGTAGTGCAAATCAAGAAAGCATGAAAAGATGGAACGTCAGAAATCAACCGCGACCTATTAATAATAATATATTATTAACATTCGAATCTATTATACTAAAAGATTGAGCCCCTAAATTTAATGGGGCTATATGTTTAAATGATTTGTCTCACCCAGAGAGCCATAAGTACAAAACCCTACTGCATACATTGATAAGCATCTTGAGGAGTACCCCATGCTTCCATGATTATACCGAAAAATATGTAGAGTTTTTACATTTAATGCAGCAGTATTAATGAGGGAGGGACCATTTGTGTCAAAGTATTAATGAGAGAGGGACCATTTGTGTCAAGATTATGTAGCTTTTTCTCAAATCTAACCCTAATCCTAACACTATAAATAGGGGGTCCCTAAACCTCATTTTTCATTCCATACCTCTCCTTTCTTCTCTCTTGGTCGAAATTAGGGATCCCCATGAAAGGGAACCCGGAATTTTGGTCCATTAGAACAGTGTTTGATATTCTCTTTTGATCGAAATTAGGGATCCCCATGAAAGGGAACCCAAAATTTCGGAACATTGTTTAAACTTTAGGCTTTAGGGTTTAGGCTTTAAGCTTTAGGCTTTAGGCTTTAGAACTATTTTTTTCTTTGTTGTTATAGATAAGTCCTCTTTTCTCTCTTGGTCGAAATTAGGGATCCCCGTGAAAGGGAACCCAGAATTTTTGTCCATTCGAACAGTGTTCGGTATTCTCTTTTGGTTGAAATTAAGGATCCCCATGAAAGGGAACCCGAAATTTCGAAATTAGGCTTTAGAACTTTTTTTCTTTGTTGTTATAGATAAGCAATTTATGTGTGTGTTCTATTGATGTATATATTGTGTAGGCTTCAAGTTGTGTAACACAAGCTTTGTATATTGTACAAATCCATGTGAATAAATGGCATGATCAATGGTATACTAAAAGATTGAGCCCCTAAATTTATTAGGGTTGTATCTTTAAATGATTTGTCTCACCCAGAGAGCCATAAGTACAAAACCCAAATGCATACTGAAACTCAATATCATGGAGTATTAATGATTAGTGATCAATGCATTTTTACATGTGAATTCAATTCTGTGCAACTTTTAGTCTTTTTAGCATCTCATTATCTCCTTAACAAACTTTATAGTTTCAGTTATTAAGAAAATCAAAAGCTTTGCTATTTATAAAGTCTCTTCATATCCTCACTATGAGTCACTATATAAACTCCACCAATTAGGATGTGCATGGTTTTTTACTACGTAGTATCATATTGTATATTTTTTATTATTGTATTGTATTGTATTTTATTGTTTGTCTATTCGTTTACTTTGAGCAAACTACGAGTGGTGCGTAGCATATATATAAAGATGTAGAATTGTAGATATGTAAATATTATTTGACATTGGTCCAACATGTATTTCACGAGAAAAAGTTTAAAAAATAACTTAATTATTACCATTCCTTTCTTAAGGCTTATTTTGAAGTAGCCCGAATCATTATGCAATAAACACTTAGATACCACCCGTGTGCAGCGCACGGGTTTGCATGTTCAACAACTCATCTAAACATTACAAGGCCAATTCCCAAAGTATACACAATCAGAATAACGCATCAACATTCTAACAAAATGATTATGCAAGCAACCACATGAGAAAAAAATTTGACACAAGCCGTGTGCATCGCACGGGTCTGCATGCCTCGTGATATAAAATATGCAACTTATTGTAATTATTTCATGTATTTATATAGCACACGCATAAAAATTTATACTTAGGAATCCATGACAACTCCACTTATTATTTCTATTAGTTTACACTTTTTCAGAAAATTGTAACGTTTTAGCTAGATGATCGGCTCACTTAAAGTAACGCTAAATGGTCAAACTAGTCGATCTCCCTACATATTAAGTTACCCTTATATGTTATTTAACTACTATAGTTCACCCATAACCCATAGCCTAAGTAATCTTATTATGAAAGACACATCAATGACACTTGTTCTAAAACAGAGTCTGCTGGACTTTGCAAAAGTTTGGCAACAGCAGAACCCCTTAAACACCTTCAAAAATACTAAAAACAAATCAGCAGGTCACACATATTATGAACAAGTTCCAGTTTAAATTTTGTAGAAAAATATTAAGTTTTGACCCGCCTGCACAACTGGTATGTGCTTAATTACACATACCATTTTCCATTAAAACCGGACTTAAATGACCAAAAACGTACCAAAAATACATTGTATTTGTATGTTTTTTCTTATATTGTGTAGGAAACGGATATCCGACAAAAGAACAAAAAATCAAGCCAAAAACAGACAAAACCGAGCACGGAATGAAAGAGCGTGAAAAAGACAGTCAAAATCAAAGTCAAAGTCAATGTCAACCCCGACAAAGTCAAAGGTCAAAGCCGAAGCCATAACCGAAGAAATACTTAATGGGCCCACCCGTACCCATCTAATGGGCCGGGTCAGCCTATTAAGATATTTAATGAGGACTTATGAGCCTTAATTGATAAACAAGCCCGAATCCTTATCTATACAAGCATGGCCCAATCTGCCAAAACTAGGCCCAAAACAAACATTAAGCCCAAACCCATTTAACAGTTAACCCCGTTAGTCCCTCAAGGACTATGTTTGCAACAACACAATATAACTTCAGGGACCAAAACTGCCCACCCCATTACATCTTTCATACCACAATGGACTATTCGTGTAAAACAACAATATACATTGAGGGGCCATTGTTGCCACTTCCCCAAACTTCACCCCTGTCTTTCCCCAAAACAAATTAACCCAACTTTCCCGCCAAAGTTACTATTTTACCATCCCTGTCACTATCCCTCGATTTCCCCCTTCACCTCCAAACCCATCACCATCCCAAACCCCACACTCACATGGGTATTTGCCATGTTGGCAATCCCATAAAACCTCATTGGTTGAAGGTAAACTACAAGAAATCAAGGGCTGTGATTGTAGGGATTGGAGAGCAAGAAAGATTGATGGCCAAGATCACTTTGGGCTTATACTCACACAACAAACACACTCCTTGGACTCTCTCTCAGAAGAAACACAACAAGAGAAGACTCAAGACCTTAGCTTTTAGTATAAAAATAGGACTAGAATAGCATTTAGTTTTTTGTTGAATTTTTGTTAAGTCCATCATTTGTATTAACAAAGGTTGTACCATTTTTAATATATTGCACTTTAATTTACTGTCATTTAATTTCTATCTTTTAATACTTGCATTGTATTTTTTTAAGTTAATGAGAATTTAAGCTTTCTTTAAATACTTTTAATTTACTTAACTGTCTTTTAAATACCGTTTTTAAGCTCTTGTGTTAAGCCTTTTAAGCCATTGAAAGCTTACAACTAACCCACCCATCCCATACCACCATCTCCCCCTCACAGCTCTTAAAATGGCTTATACAAAGGATATTAAAATAGATTTAAAGACACATCATTATCATTACATAATTAACTTCCACCCAACCCAAATCAAACCAACCCCAATCCCCCCCTCACCCTTATCAATCACTACCACCCCATCCCCCCCCCACACCCCCCACCACCCCCCCGACCCCACCCCCCCCCAACCCCCCACCCCCCCCCCCCCCCCCCCCCCCCCCCACCCCCCCCCACCTTATATAAGATCTAATTTCTTTTTTATGTCAAAAAATCAAAAATTTACAAAAAAAAGAATATGTCCAAGAAAGTAAGGAGCAAGGTGTATCTTGGATGGCCTTGGTTTAGAGCTTCATGGGAAGCACATAGGATTGGTTTTTAAGCTATTGAGAGCTTATTTCCTTGCCATAAGCTTTGGACTCTTTGTAAGTTTCACTTTTTCATTTTTTGCTTATTTTTACTGTAATAGTGCTTATTTATGCTTATTTCCTGCTTCTTTATGCTTGTTTAAGTTACTTTATGCTTATGTGTCTTTATTTATTGCTTTGATGTTATTTATTTGAGTTTTCATGCAAAACTGTCCTTTATTTGCTTTTATTGCTTATTGCTTATTGGCTTTATTAAGTGCTTAATTCTGTTTGGATTGTGCTTATTTGTGCTTATCTTAGGTTTGTTGATATTATGTTTTTTTTTAAACTTGCTTAAGTCTTCATAAATCAGCCTTAAAAATTGTTTTTGAAACTTAAAGGGGTGTTTGGGTCAAGAGGGTAAAGTGGGTCATATTGGGTTAAAAACCATTTGGGTCATTTGGCCAACCTAAACCAGCCTTTTTGAGTTTATTTCCATCTGTTTTCAAAAGCTTTAAGGTTTAAAAGTTGTTTTTAAGCTTTTTCTAAAATTGCCATTGAAACTATGGTGACAACAGTTTCATAAGAGCTTATTTGATTTAGTTTTTAAAAAACCATCTTTTGAGTCTTGGTTTTGTAACCTTTTTGATGTCAAAATCTGCCAGTGAGTAATAGTCTTTCGGTCATTTGTGTTTTTTGTCCAAAAAATTTGTAAAGTCATTTTTAGTAAGTTTCCCCAAAAATGCTATATTTCAGTATTGTGTGGGAGCTTCAGTTAAAATAGTTTTCAGGACTTGAATTTTCGAGCATAAGCTCTTTTGGTGTTAAGCTCCATCTGTTTTAGCTTATCTTTGTTTTTAAAGTTTATTTCATAGCTTATGTTTAGGCCTGCACCTAGCTGTTTGTCATTTTAACAAAAACAAAAAAGTGCATACTCATGTATGACAAAACATTTTATTACTTTTTGATGCTTATTTTTGTTTCAAACTATTTTCTAATTGGTGTTTTAGATAGCCCTTAAGCCAGTCTTTAAGCTCATAAAAGTTATATAGCCATAAGGTTCCTTATTGGTGCTTAAATATAAGCCCAAAAGTTGTCACTAGACTGTCTTGTATGTAGTGTTTGCCATATTTGATTATTTGAATTTCTCTTGCTTTTTGCTTAAATCTCTTTGGCTTATTTTGCTTAGACTAGCTTATTAGGTATAGGACTGCATCTGTTTTGCTTATTTTTCATTTCCCTTAGCTTATTTGTGTTTTAAGTAGCCAACAGTTAGCTCTTTTAGGACTTAGTATAAAAAGTGAATCTGTCAAGTTCTTTTAGCTTATTTCGTGCTTATTTTTAAGTTTTAAAATTTTTTCCTTTATTAAAGTTGGCAGTTTACAACTTATTTATAAGCTGTATTAAAAGTTTTTTTTAAAAAGCAAAAAGGGGAAGGTGGAAGTCCAAGGTGAGCCAAGGCTCGAACCCTGGACCTCAACACCCTCAACCCTTTATAACACACACACTTACCACTGCGCCCTTGGGACTTTTTCGTTATAGTCCCAGTGGTTGGTATTTAGAATTTTGGCCCTTTAAGCTTATAAGTTGTTTTAGCTTAAACAGCTTATTTTGATAAGCTATTTGGGGCTTCTTATTTTTCTTAGATCCAGCTTAGTTCAAAGCATTTTCCCTTAATTTTTCAGATTTTTATAAGTTCGTTTAATATTTTTAATTAATTATTTTTATTAAAACAGTTTTTAATTCATGAAAAATTATTAAAAAGTCAAAAAAAATATAATTCTTTTTTAGAAAATTTTCATTTATCATTTAGGACTTAGGAAAAATAGATTTGCATCTGTAGGGTTTAAATTTCAAAATTTCGTTTTTTAAAGAACGGGTTTCAAATCCCGTTCTCGTTTTTAGGTTTAAATCATTTTTAGCTTTCGTTTTTAAGTTTTCTTTAATCGTTTTTGCATTTTAATTGTATAATTAGGAATCCCAACCCAAAAATCTTAATCTATTCAATTCACGCGATCACGAACGTTCTCAATTTTCAATTCGCACCTCGCTGGGAAACGACCCGGGGGATTTTTGATTTTGCTTTGGTTAAAAGCAATTTATTTAAGTCTTTCGGAATACGTATACTATAATTGAATTATAATTATTGATTTTCCTTATTTATATATAGTAAAGGTTAAATCTTTGGTTATCATTTTGGCGCCGCTGCCGGGGAAGTGTGTGCGATTTTCGTGAATACGTTTGAAGATTAGTTTTTGAAGACCCTTCCCTTGTGAAGTTCTCATTTCCGTTTGTGAATATTTTCTTTGTTTAAAATATAAAAAATTACAAAAATATTTTTCATTTTCTTTTATTAGTATATTTATAAGACAAAAAAAATTAAGAAAAAATCAAAAACATAAAAAAATTTATCCTTAATCAAGAAATAAAATCCATCATCAATATAATGCTTGCATTTTGAGCATTATCATAATAAGTTCCCAATCAAAAGATTCAAAACTTGCTTTGTGTCTCTTGTGTAGTACGGCTCACTTAAAAGTGTTTAACAAACTTCTAGAGGGGGTATAAGGAGGGTTGTTCTGAGGAACTAGACCCTAAAGGAGAAAGGTTTTTTAATAGATTCGCGCTTATCTACTCTCCGGCTCCTTGTGCGCTTTTTTCTTTTAAAGTTGCTAACGCTGTAGCTTGTCGATTATTGGATTGTTAAAATTATTCGATCTCGTTTTTGTCATTAAAATAAATATGATATAATTGAAAACAAAAATTCTTTTCTTTTTATCTTTTTAGTGCATGCGCACTCGTTTACTTTCTAATCTCGTGATCAATTCTTCTTCTAATCCAACCACATAAACCCGAAAACGTCGTAAACTATAAGATTTCAAAAACGAACCTTTTTTCTTGAAGGTAATCTCCCGTTGTTACGATGGCCGAATCAACGTACATTATGCAGCACGAATTGCTCCGTGCACCACGAGGGTTATGCAGAGGCAAATCGTGGTTCCACCAATTCTTATGTGCATTTCGGAGCTCAAGCATAGTCTCATTCTATATGACGACTCTGGACCAATTCTTAGATTGAGAAAGAATATCCTCACGGGACCACATCCGATTGGCTAGTGTGTGTGCAAGATAACACTTCTACAATAAGAGAGAGTAGACTGCTCCCCTCGTGCCTATATCAGCGATTAAGCTCATGCTTTTTCCTTTCTCTCTTGCGGGGGCAGCCCGTCATTGGCTTGAAAAAGAACCCTCTCGTTCTATTCTCACCACTGGGAAGATTTGTTTCCCAATTCATCACCCATGAATTCTATCTTGTTTCCAAATTTATCAATGAATTCTTTCCTCCCCCAAGAAAGACAAATCTCCAAAATGAAATTTCCAACTTTGAACATCATTTCATGAGGCATGGGACCGTTACAAAGATCTCCTTCGTGCTTGTCCTCATCATGGTTTCACCGAATTGCACCAACTTGATACTTTCTACAATGCCTTGAACCCGACCGACCAAGATTCCTTGAATTCTGCCGCCGGTGGTAATCTTTTGTAAAGAAGTACTCGAGATGTGTTGATGATTATCGAAAACAAATCTAAAGTCCGCAATTCACGAAACAAATCGATTGTTTCTCAAGTGAAATCAAGTGATGGTAATTCTTCTTCTTTCGATATAGGCAAACTAACTCAGGCAGTAAATTAGCAAACAAGTGTTGTGACTACCGCTATGACGGCTATTATAAAACAATTTCAAGCTACCCCACCTCCAGCTTCCGTAAAAGCCGTTGAGGAGATTTGTGTTACGTGCGTTGGTGTGTCACACCCCGCCAAGGCGGAAACACGAGGCATAAACAAGAATGGATATCATCACAACACACGGTGTCTCTATAGAGAATACTAAAAATGAAAGCTAAAGTAAAGCCCTCATCCTTATTATCAGTGTCTCGCCGCCGATGGCAACACTTTCCCGGAATATCGGGATAATATTCAAGGATACGTTGCAGCAGCCGCGGGTAACTACAATCAGGGTAATGCCGGTTATCGTCCTCCAGGTGTGGTTAATCAAACAAGACCACCGGGTTTTGTTCAACAAAACGGGCAAAATAATCAAAACCGTTTTAGCCAACCTCAAGGATATAACCGAGGAAACAATTTCAATCAAAATGCAAATTATCAAGCTCCAATTCAACAAAACCAAATGTTTATTTAAATGAGTTGGAAAAATTTTAAAAAATAAATGATGTTAATATGAAAGCCATGCAAGCTCAAATTAATAATGTGAAAAATGAGTTAAGGAATGAAATGCAATCTTCAATTCAAGCTTCAATGTCAAATCAAACAAACGAGCTTAAGAACATGATGGCTAGTTTCTTTCAAATGAACACCGCTTCTACCTCGGGTTCGGGATCTCTCCCTAGCAACACCGTTGCTAACCCAAAGGGTGAATTGAAAGCCATTACCACTCGAAGTGGTCTTATTCTTGATGGACCTACCGTTCATATGCCTCCTCCATTCATAAATCCAGAGGAGGATGAACGTATAGAGAAGACTTTAACGGACCCGGAACATGGTGAGTATACCATTAAGGTCCCACCTCCTTAAGTCCAAAAAGCTAAACCTCCTTTTCAAATAAACTTTGTGATTCACCAAAGGGATCCTCGTTATCCTCATATCCCTTATCCGTCTAGAATGAACCAAGAGAAACAAAAAGAAAAAGATGAAGTCCAAATTCACAAATTTTGGCACATGTTTAAACAACTTCACATCAATATCTCTCTTGCCGATGCTTTAATTCTAATCCCGAAATACCAAAAAATGCTTAAGTCTCTCCTTTCCAACAAGGAGAAACTTATTGAATTGGCAAATACACCCCTTAATGAAAATTGCTTAGCGGCTATCCTAAAGAAGCTTCCCGAAAAGCTAGGTGACCCTAGGAAATTTCTCATTCCATGTGGTTTTAGTGAGCTCAAGTGTAAAGCCGTAGTTGATCTAGGTGCTAGCATCAACTTGATGCCACTCTCGGTGTGGAAAAAGTTAGGATTACCCGAGCTTATTTCCACCCAAATGACTCTTGAACTTGCTAACCGTGATATTTGCACTCCGAAAGGAATTGCAAGAGATGTCTTTGTTCCGGTTGGAAAGTTCACATTCCCCGCTGATTTTGTCATTGTTGATTATGAAAGCGATCCGCGAGTCCCCCTCATTTTGGGAAGACCATTCTTACGGACCGCTCGTGCTTTGATTGACGTTCATGGAGAAGAAATGATTCTCCGTGACGGTAATGAAAGACTAATCTTGAATATGAGACATGACACTTCAAGCTATTCAAACGAACCTCATCAAGAATCAATCAACATGATTGATGTCTACAATGTTTCACATGAGGAAATTCTTAAAGATTTGTTTGCAACAAATCATCCAAGTGGCAATCCCACTTCTTCTCTCACTTCTCATACCGACTTAACTTCACCGGAAGTTAATGATGATATCTTTGATCCGGAGGAAGACATTATTGAGAACTTGCTAAATCTTGATAAAACCAAAGATCTCCCTCCATATCATGATAATCCATTGAGTGGCAATCCCACTCCGATTTCGGAACCCGAGACCAAGTCTTCTTCTTCTTCCCCCACACTTACTTCCATCGAAGAAAGTGATTTAATTTGGGAAGAATTCGAAGCTTATCTCGCAAGTGATTCATTTCCACCAGGAAATAGTAATCCTTCATCTCCTCTCCCTCCTTTTCATAATTCTTTAAGTGGCAGTACCACTTCTTCTTCACCTAGTCTCCCGATTTCTGAGACTAGCGACTATTTTCTTGAGGAGTTCGCCGATGAACTCGCTCATATCACATTTCCACCAGGAATTGATTACCTTCCCTTTGATGCCGAATCCGATCTTCGAGAAATAGAGTATTTGCTTAACCATGATCCTATCGAGGAAATGGATTCTATTCTCGAAGATTCGGTTGATAAAAATTCTCCTGATGACAATCTTGTTGATACCATTTCTGAGATGTTCACCGATGAACATGCTCTTGATTACTCATCCCCACCATTATGGGATGATTATGATGATGAACTTTTTGATCTTGAGACCGTTAATGATAATACATATGATGATCCATTTGACTTCAAGGAAGAGAAAATCAAAGATGCTAAACTCTTGATTGATGAACTTGATCCACCTAGATCAAGTATTTTCCTTCCTTCCCCCGAGTGTGACTCGGTTTTCTATGAGGATTTTTCCGAGGTTGATGCTTTGCCTTCGACCAACAACGAGGACAAGGTATTTAATCCGGGTATACTCATTCATGAGAACCTTGAGTCACCAAATGTGCAAAAGACTATAAAGAAGATAACCATATCTGAATGCGACTATTAATTCTTTGAGATTTTAATCCTCCTCTTTATGAACTTCCTTTCTACAAAGAAGTTCTCGGTCTGAAATTTTTTAACTCTATTGTTTCATCCGAAAAAGTAAAGGAAAAAGTTTGAGACCCTGGATTTCTCACTTCTAAAGGAGTTCATACTTCTCTTCTCCCAGAATTATCTCATCGGGGCCCTAAAGCTTTCAATGTCATTAAAATTTTTGAAAGCCCGATGGAGATTTTTCCTTGCTTTTATGGAGAGGACATCCGTGTTTTGGATGTTTCGTGTCTCCATTTCTATCCCCCTTGACCAGTTCAAGTATGGGGGGACCGGGTCAAGCTTAGTGACCTTTAACAAGCGCTTCGTGGGAGGCAACCAATGCTTATCCTAATATGATTATAATAGTAGTAATGAATAAGTGTGTTGTGTGAGAGGCTCGCCTCTTCCATTTCCGTGCTTTTGGTTTTTTGTTGTGTAATGTTTATCCAGATCGCCCGAATTTTGAAGCCTCTCATGCTGCACGCTTTTGTCCTAGCGTTCACTAGAAGCTCAAGACACAGCTTCATTTTGGGAATCCAATATCCAAATCTTATCGACTAACGTTTATCTTTAAGCACACTTAATAAATGGCTTTAGATTTACGGTAGAGCGACCCTTCTTAAAACAATTGAGACAATGTTTAATTTAAGTATGGGGGGGGGGGTAATACTAACTCTTTGATGTGCCCTGTAGCTATTGTTTTTCATGTTATCCTGTTTTTACCACAAAATACCAAAAAAATGTAAAAAAATAAAATTTTCGAAAAAGAAAATAAGTGTTTTGGTCCCACAAATTTTTGACTTCCTGCTGGCTAGAATAGAGAATAAAATTTGACTCGATCGAGCGTAGTTGAGCTCTAGCTTGTTCATAACTTTAGACTAAGCATTCGCAGGATCTTTTTATTAAAGATTTAAATTAGCGAAGAACAAAAATGATAGAGTTAAGTATGAGTTGGATGCTAAACAAGGATTAGTTGGAAATCTTAAGAGCTCATAAGTGTAGTTTGTGGCTTTTTCTCCCATAAGCTTCTAACCGGACTAATAATACGTGCTCTTTTCGAAAATTAAACTTAAATCAACAATTTTTGAAGTATGGATGATATCAATAATTTTAGTTCAAATTTATACTTAAATTTTCTAAAAAGAAATTTTCTCTATATCTTGGTAATATAAATATATAAAAAAATGAAAAAAAAGAAAAAAATGAGTAATAATTATAAACTGTGGGCTAATAAAAGTTTACTGCATCTTGCCGGCTCACAACCGATGTTGCAGTCTTCTAAATAAGGCACATAGTAATTATCCGAGACTGATAAAAGTTTGCTGCATCTTGCCGGCTCACAACCGATGTTGCAGCCTTCTAAAAGGTCGATGATTTCATTAGTTTAATGGATGTGTAATTATATTAAGTGTAGTAAACTAAATAATAAATATAGGGAAAATTTATTTTTCTTAAATTTAAATATCTTTTGAACAAGAACTATTTCATTTTAAGTTTTTCTAAATAAGCTATGTATATACAGGAAACCTAAGAGTTTTTGAAACCGAAGGTCCGTGAGTCCCGATACTAGTCTCTGTGGGGTGTCAAAAGCCTGGTCACTTAGCCGCAAGGTTGGGATGTGTCGAGACGAAAGTCGCTACATGGGATGATCTCGCCTTCAAACTCATTATTCTCGGGTGGAACGTGAAGCATAGAAATTTTGCAAAACGTTGATCCATGGTTGAAATTCGAAATAAGCACATTCACCTAATATATAATAATTGTCGGGAGTGAAAAAGTTACAAGTTTATAAATATGAGTAGATGTTAGAGCATCTCAACTTAATATTTGACGAGTGTTAGTATTAAGCTTGGTTTGTAATAAGTGAAAAGTCGGGGACGATGAATTTATCCTTTTTAGGATTGAAATGTTTCTTGTTCTATGATCCCTAAAAGTTATAAAATAACGAAAGTCAAACATGTTAGTTAGTTGCTTGAAATGAAAAGTACAAAAAAATGAGAAAAAGAAAAAAAATACAAAAATATGTGTGAGAATAAGTGTATATATTTAAAAATGGTAAAAACAGAGCTTTTTAAAGCTATTGATTCTTTAATTCCCCTTGATGAACACTTAGCTACTTTTAGAGGTAATTAGTCAAAGGGGATTGAGATTCTTAGTTTTCTTAAGTGTTTACTTATAGCATTGCGTGAGGACACGACAATAGTTTAGTATGAGGGATTTTGGTATGTGCTTAATTACACATACCATTTTCCATTAAAACCAGACTTAAATGACCAAAAACGTACCAAAAATACATTGTATTTGTATGTTTTCATTTATATTGTGCAGGAAACGGATATCCGACAAAATGGAGGGGGGGGGAGGGGGAGAAGGGGGGGGGGAAGAGGGGGGGAGGGGGGAGGGGGAGGGGAGGGGGGGGGGGGGGGGACGAAAAACGAAGCCAAAAATGACAAAACCGAGCACGGAATAGAAAAGCGTGAAAAAGACAAAGTCAAAGTCCAAAAAGTCAAAGGTTAAAACCGATGCCAAAACCGAAGAAATACTTAATGGGCCCACCCTTACCCATCTAATGGGCTGGGGCAGCCCATTAAGTGTTAATAACTAAGACAACACAATAAAAAAGGCCCAAACCCTTTCTAAATACATACTGACCCAAACCTTGGCCCAAAACCCTTTACTGTTAACACTTAAAAGCCCAACAACAAACGGCTGTTAAGTTCTATATCACAAAGACCATACGTGTAATTCTACAATACAACCTCAAGGACTAATCCTCTCCTTGCCAAAATCCCACAAACTTTAATTACCACCCACAAAGGACGATTCATTGAAAGTAAATCTACACAAATCAGGACCAATGTTGCCTACCCACCAAACTTGAGTACCCTGTCAAACATAAAACACAAGAAAACAGTTAAAACAATCATTCTCGCCAAAACACTATTCAACCTTCCTTGTCACTCTCAACCACGAAACCCCCTTCACACCACAATAAAACCGTTACTTTCCCATCCTAACCCCACTTTACATGGGCAATTGCCACCTTGGCAATCCCCTTAAACACCATTGGACAAAAACGAATCAAGGGTCAAGATTGAGGGACTTGGAGAACAAGAAAGTTTGATGGCTTAGATTGAGTTTGGCAACTCTCTCACATAACAAACACAGCTGCTCTACACACACCTCAGTAAGAAGCACACCAAGAAGACCAAGGAACCATTAGGAGCTTATATTATAAATATAGGCTAGTGTAGTTCATAGTTTTTTTGAGGGGGAGTCAAATTTTGTTAAGTCCGGTCTTGTATTAACAAAGTTTAGGCCATTTTAATTAACTTGTCTTTAATTTATTGTCATTTAAACTTTCTTGCATTGTAATCTTTTTAAGTTAATGAAATTTTAAAAGCTTTCTTTAAATATTGACATTTACATTAATTGTCATTTAAATACTGTTTTAAGCTCTTATATAAGCTTTTGAATCATTCATAAATTTATAAACACCTCGTTTTAATTTCTTTCTTTTCTTAAAAAATTAAAAATCATAAAAATCTGTCAAAGAGTCAATGAAGCATGGACAATCATTGATGGCCACTCTTGAAAGGATGAACTCGTTCGGTCCTAGAAGAAAGAAACTCGATCGGTCCATGAAGAAAGAAACTCGTTCGGTCCTTGAAGGGATGAACTCGTTCGGTCCTAGAAGAAATGAACTCGTTCGGTCCTCAAGTGAAAACTAGTTCGGTCCTCTTGCTAGTTCGGTCCCCAAAGAAGTAATCTCGTTCGGTCCAAGCAGGAAACCACTCGATCGGTCCAAACAAGTATAAAGCTCGTTCGATCCAAGCAAGTACTTTAAACCCGTTTTTTTTTCTTAGCGTCCTTGTGTTTTTCTTACCACACCAGAGAGTAACAAAAAAATGGATAAAGAGTAATAAAGAAGTAATAAAACAAGTAGAAAAAAAAAAACAAGGCACGTGATATGCAAAAGAAGTAATATGCAAAATAAAGAGTAATATGCAAAAGAAAAGAAAAAACAAAGCACGTGAGAAAATCCCAAATTCAACGTCTATACTCCGAAGCAATAAGCTTTAAGCCACCACAACTAGACCACTAAACCCACCCCGTGGCGATTGATACCAAATGTTATCCCAAAAACTTAATCCATTTCACAACAATAAGCTATACCAATAAGCAAAATAGTAGAAAAGAGAAGAGAGAAAAGTTGGAAGATTTATTAGAGAGAAACTAGAGAGGTGGAAGATTACACACACACACAAACTATGCAAATGGTAACCAACACCCTCTCCATGTGTGGAAAGGGTCCTTTTATACCCTTGAGCCATAAGAGGCATGTGGGCTTTTCTACTTGGGCCGGGCTTGGCTAAACTTGGGCTTTGAGCCCGAAACACGGACAATATTAGATTACAATCCAAGCCCGTTGAACCCGACTAGCCTATTACTTAACAAGACTAATTACGACTAATAAGACCGATAACATTCTTGTTCGACTTATATAAAATTAAGGCTAACACATTGTTATTGTTTATCCTAGATATAAAAGATCTAACCAATCTGAGCTTAAATCGATCTTATCACATCCTCCTGAGGTTTTTGCCTTCGTTTTGGTCTTGTCTTGTTTGTAATGACTTTGATCATCATTGCTTTGTGATCTGATCTTGGCCTTATCTTTTGACTTTGAGTTCTTGTGATCGTTTCTTGCATCATCTCTTGACTTGTACATCTTGATTTGACTTTCTTGATCAAATTGTGCTCTTGAACAACATGTCATTACTTTGTTTACCAATTCTTGTTTGACATATGTGATTATAAGTCTAACAATCTTCACAAATAGACATTCTTTATTTGACTATGAGGCTCTTGATTGGTGGGAAGTTTAGAATCAACAATCTTGATGTTGAACGATTGACTTTGAAAGCATGAGTATGAGATGTGGTTTATGAATCCGACTTCGCTGGAATGAGGCTGCAACACCGTCGTCTTATCCTGAAATAAAACAGTTAGTAATAAAAGATGAATATGGCTTTGTCATTCATCTTGACTTCGGTTGCATTAACCTCCGGTTTCCCGTTTTATAGTATAAATACTATACCTGTGATCAGGTAGATTCAAAGAATCTCCTTGACAGGGTTTCAGCTCCCAAAGCGTAGGTTCTTCTAACACAGATGTATTAGTCTTACCATGCTTGCTAGTTCTCATTAACGGAATGTCTAAAAAGCAGACAACACGGTAAGAGTGAATCAGATAGTTATATTCTTTCTGATTAAGTCGTCATTCATTTAACTGGACCCAAAATTGATATTCAAGTTACACAAGCTGATTCATTTAGAATCTTGCAAGTCACCTACCAAGAGCTTGTTTGATGTTGGCTCAAGCAGGATTTCCATCTTCACTGTGAATACTTAAGTATCACTCGGATGTTCTGGCAAGATCTCAAGGATAATGCGTAGGACTCTGTATTACAACTTGTGAACTTTATGGTGTTCAACAAGTGTATTTTGACATTGTATTCTAATGAGATTTTACTTTGATATCTTTCTGGCTCTAGCTCGATTTGTGCACTTTTGGGTTTAGTAATCGGAGGCTGGAGCCAGATTGCCACCTATTTAATATAACAATTCGGGGAGTGAGGATGTCATAGATAACGTGTGGTATCTCCGTGAAAATGGACTAGTTTCTTTTGAGAGGAACTCGTAATGGTGGGGAAGGGTTGTGCATTGCATCACTGGGTCCATGATGTCTTTCTCTCAATACCAACAATCATCTTTGTGATTTTGATAGATTATGTATTGACCCGGTTTCTGCCTAAGGTGTAAGGAGGGCTTCTTTCTTTTCACCCTTTATCTATACATTTCTTTTTCATTCTTCAACCCTTCATGCGTACATGATGTCGTTACTGACTGTAAAACCCCTTGTTTGCACTCAATTTTAGTGCAAGATACCCCTAGATCACCTTGTTAAGCCAATCTATTTTTAAAACCCCTTTATGTATTGTTACACCCTTTCGCCTTAGCTAACCCTACAGTTTAAATTTTCTTTGTGTTAAAATACCTGGCTGCTTAAGACCATTGGTTAGGGAAAATAGGTTCAAAAATTTTGCACATTCGTGGAAGACCTACCATTAATGATCTGTAAAGACCCCCTGTTTAATCACTTTTGATATTGTTTATCTCAAGTGAGGGGATATGTGTTATGTATCATATGCTGCAGAGGCAATAATTAAAGATATAAACCTATGTAGTATATATATGATAAGTTATACTTTTAGTCACGTGCCGCTATATATATGTACTATATAAGTCGCGGTTGAGACGTGAAGTTTATTGCGCTTGTTGATTGATTGATTGATTTTGATCATTTGCTTAAGGTAAGTTCATATCCTCGCATTAAATTCTTTTAAATGTTTTATACCCGCGAGGGGGATACATGTTTGTTTTATAAATCGAACACATATGATTTTATGGTATGATGGACCCGATTATGAGATTGTTTCCGCATAAGTTGCTATTGTCGAAGTCCCTTATTTTATGAACCGTTAATTGCCTTGTTGTGAGGTAAACGCTAATGCATTAAATAGATCTATTGGGTTTGACAACCCTGTCCGGGGTTTGAATCATTGTGACCACCCTGTCAAACGGACATTTTGTTATTAGAAATTAATAAAGTATCTGACCAATAATACTATTTGGGCAATTTAAACATATGAAAATGCCATATGTATTTTAAAGTTCGTGTCATGAGCTTAATGCGTGAAAGAAAAGAAGTTGCTATACATTGCATTTGTTGCTTTGTTTTCCTGAGAACTAATTATGGTTCAAAAGATCTTTACTTAACGGATTACATTAAACTCTATGAATTCACTCGACTTTGTTGTTGACATTTTTAAACATGTTTTATCCCAGGTAATCAAGGCTGAAGGCAACGCAATGTGAGGTGTCGTCTTGTAGGGTAATGAATTAAAGAAGGCAACTGGTGTTCCGGTCTTTCAAAACCAATTCTTGTTGTATGTTTAAAACAATGTCTTTTATTTAAACAATTGTCTTTCAAATACTGTATGGTTGGGGTTACGATTCTGTGGGGACCTAACGCATTTTAACTCTGAATAATTATGGAACACATGTGGTTTAAATGTCTTATTTAGGTCGTTTTCTATATTCGTGGTAAAGGATGCTATTTAGTAACACCTAAGTGCAAATTTCTGTGGCGCAATCCGATGCCCCTCGAGGCGGGGTTACAGATTGGGTATCAAGAGCTTCGGTTATAGGAACTAGTTTGTTTTCAAAACTCAGGATTTGTAATTATTTTAGATGTCAAGCAAATATCAGAGTCTAAGGGTATTAAGAAAGGTCGAGAGTCTTTTGGAAAACCTAAACTAAACGCTTCTACACGCACACCAAGACCCTCGTTGACTAAGTCATTGTTACATGTAAAGTTACATTTATAAGTTGTTAAGGTAGGAGTATTTTTATTAACGTATGGTACATGTATAATTGGTTAAATAATTTACCCGTATTGGATAAATTTGTGCCCGTGTTGGATGCATAAAGCGTTATGTATTGGTACGTTTATGCATTGTATATATCAAGAATTTATGTTGGATTATATGAAACTATCATATATATGTTGAAATGTAATTGAGATATAACGGATTGAAAAGAGTCGCGAATTGTAAAATTTTTAAATGTTGCAGCTTTTTTGGCGAACTGTTATTTTGATAATAGTATTATCGTTGGAACGCTATGAAGATAATATGAAGTGATACGCTATTAAGTAAGTGTTATATGATATTTTCTCTAGAGTATCATGCCAGCGTGGAATCATGATGATGAGGTGCCTATTGTTGAGCTGAATCAACACAACGATGTTCCTGTTGTTCCCGAGCCTATCTTAGAAGATGAAGACGAGGACCCGAAAGAAGAAGAATTTAAGGAAGAAGAAGATCCTTAAGAAGATGAAGATGATACGGAGATCGAAATTGAGGAAGATGAGAATGAGCCAGAGTTGACATATCCTTACGAAGAGACGAGGTAGATTCCCTTAACTCTTCAGCCGCCTGCTTCTGAGTCTGAACCTGATGATGAGATTGAGGTTGAGAATCTAATTGAGCATGAGGATGAGACTGTTCCTGTTAGTGTCTATGAGGTAGGTGAATCGTCTACTGTCGCTATTCCTCGAGAGGATGGTGATAGATTACTACTTGGCTTCATGAGACGGGACATTGACTCTCTTTTTGGTCAAATGGTTAATTTTTCGAGACTGATGTAATTGTCCGCGAGACGGCTATGCATTGGCGTCGAGAAGAAAAGTAAGGCAAAGATAATTTTAGCAAGTTAGTTTTTGGACTTGGGTATGAAGTGCGTTCTAGTAATGGATTCAAGAACCTGCAATGGAAAGGTTAGTTAAAAGCTCGTAATGTTAAAGAGAAAGCTGAGTGTAAGAAATTGAAGAAGGAACTTGAAGAAGCGAAGTTGAGAGTCAACACAATCCTTCGTATGTAGCATAACGAGTCGAGAGAATCTCTATGGGACTAGAGTTCGAGAATCATGAGTCTATCAAGAGATGATTCGTGGGATTTGTGTTGAAGAAAGACCGAATGAAGCTATTAATGTTCCGATCGAAGATGTGGAGAGTTCATCGCCGAAAGAGTCGTGAAGAGAATCATCTTAGTAGTCTAGTTTCATTTGTAGTTTCTTTTGTTGTGTAATCACTAAACTGAATCCCTCAGTTATAGAACTAGTACTATGATTAGTACCATTCGTATAATTCCTTCGTCTAAGCCTTGATTATTATCTCTAAACTTTCCTTCACTTTTTTTTTTTGTTGCGATTTTCTAAAAAAGTTGATTTTTTTCTGCTAACACTAATACTACGAACTCGTGTAATTATCACCATCTCACGATCATAATAACTCCGGAAATTCCTTCATAATATTCCGTTCTCGAACGAACCAATAATTGCGTTGGTAGTAAAAATACATGAGTTTTGACTACTTTATACATTCCCATTTGCAATGTGCAAATTTCTTCCCAACCGTACCAAAGATAGAAAATTGACACAAGACTCGGGAAATACATACTTTACACTTTAAGCAACTAGCAACTGATAAATGGACACAATCTAACAGTAGAGCTAAGTGTAAAGTGAACGAACAGATAGTTGTGTACTCCTAAAGGATTGGCGTCTACGTTCTAGAGGTATCTTACTCTTAAAATGAGAGTAAACAAAGGGTTTATACGGGGGTTAACTAACCAGTGTAGTTAGTTAATAAACAACATGTAAAGGCTTTTTGGGTGTAATCCTAAAAATTTACCAATTTAAACAAGTTACTCCATCTAAATCCATAGTACTCATTATTGTGGTCTCGAATAGATATACCAAGCCAAGTTCTAAAGTCTACAACATCACCGACACACTCATATTTTTATGGAATTTGGGTAAACATTTAGAAACGGATAAGGCTAAATCCTCACAATATCTAACAAGGGTTATTGTGTGCGGTTATGACAAGTAATTTCACAAAAGTATGCTTGAATTTTTAAAATTTAAGCATTTAGGGTGAGAAAAAGACAAGTATCATTCGAATTTTATCCCGATCCACCCCCCCCCTACTTGATTAGTACAACGCCTCGTGGTATAGATAAAATATTAAAAACGGAAATTAAAAGAATTAAAATGAGAAACTCCCCTGATATTTTGCTCGGTAGATTCTTCCAATTGATTTATGAGCAAGAATTGTGTGCAGAAAGGGTCTGAATCCTAGCACAAACAACACACATAGACATTCCCAGAAAATATAGTAGTCCACCCAAATTATTTTTGCGTTCAGAAGGTTTTCCTGTATTAAGCATAAGAAAACACGTGCAATTTCTTCTCGTGTATTCGCTATTAGCTCGAAAATAACATCCTAAAAACTGACAGGAAGTCCATACATCGTATCCATACCCCAGATACACCGTATTGATGCCTTTGTCCGAATACGCTGTATCGTCTTAACGAATACGCCATATGAATGTGCTGAAAAATAAAGACTGGATACATCCAAAGGACAATACGCGTATCCATAGGTTTGAGATACCGTTATCGGCACTGGAAGACAACACGAAAAAATTGAAAATACATATCGGGTTGTCTCCCGGCTAGTACAATTGTTATACAGAAAAGGTCTTTTATGTATAGACTTGATCCCAATTATTAATCCTCATCCTTAAAAAACAATTTGGGTCGAACGGGATGCAAATGCACATAACAAAATTCTTGATTAGGATTATGAATGACATACCCTTCGACAAAACGATTCCATAGTCCAACGATATACACATTTAACCCGATGAGAAAAACTACCCATAACAAAACTTTTCTATTTAATCAGACTTTCCTCAAGAAGTTTATTTGTATTTTCATTACCACCCGAAGAATGATCATTCAATTTTATTATCATCATTGCCTTTATCCGACTTTAGAACATCGGGATAAATTATGTTGAAGGGAATAGATTCCCATTTTTTGAAGTACAAAACGTTTGGTCCTCTTCATCATATTCGAAAAATGATGTTTCATCTTTTAGATCAAATTCATCGATATGTTTAGGGCATAAAGTGGGTTCATTTGAGAAATCTGATTTAGACGTTAGAGCACCATTGTAAACAATGGCTTGAAATCATTCTCGAAATCTTAAAGAAGTCTAAATCATCAATATAACAACTGACCGTGGCTCGGTTATGAACAAAGCATGTTGACTTTTTTCCATTATCTTTTTCCCGAATCCGTATTTCAAAACAATGGTAGAAAAATTAGTATTATAAGAAAACGAGCTTTTGTCAAAAACTAATTGTGCAATCTTCATCGTCGGAATCGTCAAACGAAATTCTAAAGCATTTTCATCGTTAAGGAAACTATACCGTGGTTTCACAAGAGAGTGTTCATTCGATGTCAAACATCATTCAGACTATACTGGAATTCATTTTCAATGGAGCTAGGTCGTTGAACGTCTCATCATACCAGATCCTACCATACTTAGCAGTTTCCTAGTTAAGCACTTTCCCACATTTTTGAGCATTTTCTTCCTCGAGCCTGATGTATTCTTCCATAGTAATGTTCGGATCGTCCATCCTGTAATTAACTTACTAGGGGAAAAAATCATCAAATAACAAACACATCGTATTTAGTAAACTGAAACGGTATTTTATAAACATAATAAAACAAAAGGGGGGGGGGAGGGGGGGGGGGGGGGTAAAGAATATAAAACTATTCTGAACTATACTAATCCTAAAGGTTAGATCTAATATAATCTAAAAACCAAAATATCAAATAAAAATCAAGATTAATTCTCACTCCTCGGTAATGGCCCCAAAACTTGATGTGTTATCGTGTAGGGTCAATTTATTGATTACTAAGTTTTAAATTTATATTTAGCCGACTTATCCTAAAACAACACTTTAACGGCATGTACCCATCGATGAGTTTCAAGTAAGTAGGGTGTCGATCACTAAGAGCATAGGAACACTTTCAATTATTAATACTATGGTTTTCTAATCTAAGTTAGTCTAATCTATGCTAAACCTATGTTAAACCTAAATCTAATGGAGAAGGGGGTTTTCAGTCTGAGAGACTGGCACGGGTTTGGTGGTGACTAAAACCAATTCAAGATACTTTAATCCACGCAAGCAAATTAACAGAGAATAAAAGAGCGGTCTAGCCAAATATAAGAAAATTGTATTAACCATTATTAATCCAATCAGAACGTTGGTTTGTTTATTAGTGCAATGATTACTTATCTCGAAGCGGCATATCATTCTTAAGACTTAGGCGTTACTTCTTCCTAAGACCTAGACACGTAGAATTCTATCACAATTAAACGCATCCGCATAAAGCATCCTAATATATTGATTATAATTCATCTAGAGGACAACATGTGTTGTCGTACTAACCACAGCTCTCGAGACTTTTACCCACTTACTGCTCGATAGTAATTTATAATAGATGGTAGTCCACAATCCAAACTATGCCAATGATCAGAATGTTATTAGTTAGTACTAAGCCACTACCTACTACGGTACAACCAGTTCAAGCAAGGCAAGCAGGACATTATTAGAAATCTTATTTGTTTCACCTATACACATTACTATATGGAGAGCTATCCTATACTCTTAGTCTACGCCCAAACAACACCGAAGTTGCAGCGCATTAAATATGTAGGACTAGACCTAGTTGAATGATAGGTCGCATACTTAAGCACTGTAAACAAGTGTCATACGTAAACATAATCAATAAATCGAACGATAAATTAAGAAATCGAGATAAACAAACCAAACATTAAGATCTTCATAACAATGGCTAATATCCAAAGGTATTAGCCTTCAAACATCATAATTAATACAAGAGTAATGATTTAGCCAAGGTAAACTAACCGAGTTAACGAATGATACCAAAAACTGAACGATTACAAGAGTATAAGAAATTACACATTGTCTCCTATGAAATGAATCACGTTGCTCTTTCTCCTCTGAAAATCAACTTTTTGTTTAGTATCGAGAATATATTTAGCACACCTGAAAACTCATTTTTTGAGCTTCTATATATAATAAAAAAGGTTTTCCCCCCCCCCCCCTAAGTCGGTTTTGATACGGCGTATCCAATGTGTTAGATACGGCGTATTGGGGATTTCTTAGAGTAAGGACCACGTTTTTTGATATCTTCCAGAATATTTTATTCCCATATAGCCTTAAATACGGCTATTGATCTTCCTGGACACTGCGTATTAATCTTCATTCCTTCGTGGTCTTTGGTGAGTGCAGGCACAGATACGCCGTATCTTCCTTGATGGATACGGCATATTGGTAGTCAAAACAGTAATCTTCAAAATATCTTCGTTTAAGCTCCAGAATGCATGCCTTTTAGTCAATCTTTACCAAGTACTCCATAATTACTGCAATTCTCAAATATGAACGATTAAGTAACAATTCTTTGCAATAATTATACAAAATGGGTTAATTACATGGGATAAATGATGCTATAAAATAGACGTTATTTGATGTCATCATCTGGCAAAGTTATCTTCTTGAAAAAGATCATACATCAAACTTGTAAATAAATTTTTCAAAAATAAAATATAAAATTAAAAAATATAAAAACTCAAAAACATTTCCTTAATGTTTTTCAAAAACAAAAATCAAATACAAAAAATAAAAAATGTAAAAGTACAAAAACATAATTTAATCAAAACCACATGTCTTCTCATTAAAATCAGTTTCATGATTCGATATTTTCATCACAATTGCTTTCAATGTCAACACGGGATCATGATCTGAGGGGGAGTTATTTTGATACACAAATGTTTTCTCATTTTCAAAACATGTGTTTTTGTAAATCCTATTCACGTTCATTCTAATTGAAAAATTCACAGCGATTTCAAAATCCAATAAAAATAATGATCTCTCGAATATTTGAAAGTTTTTAATAAAATGGTATATTTTCGAGGGGGTTTTTTTTATTTCTTTGTGAATATCTGGACTTTGAAAAAGGAAAAAAATTCCATTAACGGACTAACTGTACAAAGGGATCATATTCCAAGGGGGGGGGGGGGGGTTGAAATTTTTATAATAAAATTCGGTATCAAAAACCACAATGGCCAAAACTGTCATTTCTTAAACAAATTTTCAGAAGGAAAACACCAAAGTAAAAAAAAATAAAAAAAAGACTGAAAGTTTTCACTTTCCAAAAATCCAAATCGGGATGGTATTAAATAAGGAAAAATTAATTTCATTTCTTTTTTTCTTATTCCGAGTTTGAAATAGAAAAAGATGAGAAAAGGTGTTTTCACAAGATCGTGTTTTTGAGTTCATAACAACGTCCACAACCCTTTTCACTTCTCAAACGTAAGTATATATTGGTATTACATGTTTTGGAAAAGCGTTTTGATGATGTTCTTGAGATCGAATTTAAATTCGATAAAAATTAGGGTTTCCGAAATTGGGGGTTTTGAAAATTAATGATATAATAATGTTTATAGATGGTATTGATACAGTTTGTGATGATTAATTGTACTCAATGTTGCTTAAACTCAGAGAATCACAATTTCCAATACTGGACAAAATTCGAAAGTATTTAAAATTTGTCAAATTTGGTATAAACTGATATAAATGGCCAATATTGATCAAAATGGACTTGTTCTAGCATAAAAGGGTTAATAATATCGAATTTGTTGTAAAAAGTTGGCAAAAAATCATTTTCGACAAGTCAAAATAGGTCAAAGTCAAAATTCAAAAAAGTCAAAAAAAACTCGGTAGTCAACAAAAGTCAAAACTCAGTAAAGGTTAATGGTGAAAATCAGTTTAATTGTTTGTGGTTTTATGAAAGTGTTTCGTATATGTAATAATGTTGTTGCTTCATGATTGTAATGCTTATTGTGTGAATGTCTGTGAAAAATAAAACGATCAGTTTCTAGTGTGCTGAAAATCTGACAAATAATTTTGGGAAAGAAACAAGTTTTCATGAATTCTATGCTATGGATCATATATGTCTATTCGTAATTGTTTAAGTGAACTAAGTTATGTCCGGTTTTGACTGTTTTCTGCATTGAACAGAATGAGGAGTGAGTGACTTAGTGTCCATTCAATTATTGAATTAGATGTGTTTGTATTCATGGTTTAAGATTCATAATCAAATGTGAAAGAATCAAAGGTTTTTATAACTTGAATATGTTAATTTCAAATCTTAATTGTTTAAGTGGACTAAGTCATGTCCGGCTACGGCCGTTTTCTGCAATGAACAGAATGAGGAGTGAGTGACTTAGTGTCCATTCAGTTGTGGGTTTGTGATTACATTATTCAATATTATCAACATCATGAAAAGTTTTGTCACATGATTTTTGAAAAAGTTCTCAAAATCTGTTATTGTGTCAAAATGATACTCTTTCTTAAAACAATTTTAAGAAGTTGAAGGATTTCTCTTGAATTTTTCATAACTGTGTCTTGATTCAAATCAAAAGAGAAATCTTCATCCTTCTTGAGAGAGTATCATGTCACAAAGAATTTCTGGTGAGGATATTCTAAAAACAGAAAGAGAGAGCTAAATCCATACGCGAAAAAGCAAATCAAAAGTGTGTTCGAAAAAGAAATGCCAGAACACACAAAAATGGTAAATAAAAAGAATAATTCGAATAAAGCGTATGGCATGTGCTAGAAAAAGCAAGAACGAGCACATGAGAAAAAAACTGATCAAAAATATGTTCAAAAAGAATTGCCAGAACATATAAAAACAGACAGAGAGGAAAAAGACAAAAATGTCAAAAGAATTATTTGTTTCCTAACACCTCAATTGTATTCATTCAGTTATCATCATGGCACAACAACAACATGCAGCTGATGTTCATCCAGATGAACTGTGTCCTCCAAACAAGCGATATGACCTTATGGATGCAAACAAGAAGGTTGAGTTGGAGCATGTGCAATGTCCATCAGAGAGCAAGATTCTGATGAATATTATTAAGAATCATCCGTTACGATTCAGCATTGCAGCTTCAGCATCTGTACCTTGGATTTATATGGCACAGTTCTGGCATACTTTGAAAGAAGACGGATCAAAGCATCGACTCAAGTTCTTGCTGGATAGAAAAGAGCTTACACTTACTCTGGATGACTTCAGAACAATCTTTCATCTTCCACAAGCAAATGATAACAATCATGCTTCGTTTGTGCCACCACCATCATTCTCTGATATGGTTCCATTTTACAAACAAGTGTTGGGATTTACAATGGAACTCAAGACTGTTTCTAATTTCAAGATATCTGGTCTTCTACAGCCTTGGCAGACGTTATGCAAGATATTCTCCAAGTGCTTGACTACACGCGTTACGGGATGGGACCAACCGCCGTTGCAGATAATGCAAATGTTATACTGCTTTGTCAATAACATTCATGTGGATTATGCGGAGTTAATGTGGGAAGGCATTTACTATTCGCTTCATCATCCTGCCACTTCGATCCCATACCCACGATTTACGAAGATCATCATCAGTCATTATATGACTATCTTTCCTGACATTTCAAGACGTGCTCGAGATGCTTATCACAATCTTCAAGATGATGATATTATGAAGAATATCTTCAATTCAGGAAGAAACAAGAACAAGGTTGGGATGCGGATACCAGCATGGATGATCACAGATGAGATGAAGCTTACGGAGCATTATAAGATGTATGCAGAGGTGTTTGGGCTAGATGTTCCTCTGACTCAGTCACAGCCGACTGAGTCTACCCAGGGAACGCATAGGACACCTAGCGCCCCTAGGTCACCTAACCCTGCTACGGAGACAGCTGAGTCAAGTGTTCCAAAACGATCAACTGTGATCCGTTTTCGATTACCGTCAAGGCAATCTGCACGACTAACACCACCTGTTCCAGTGCCATCAGCAGAAAAAGCTGATGAGATGATTTTACAAGACATGATTCAAGTAAGTCTTGCTGAGCACAAGAGTCGTGAAGAACAAGAAGCAAGAGAAAATGTGGCACTAGTATATGAACATTTGGCAGCTGAGGATATTGAGAAGCTTGTTGAAAATCCTGAGAATGTTGATGATAGTTTACCCCTTAGGCATGATAACATATCTATTCCCGACACTAGGTTAGAGCCCAGGAGTGATAAGGAAAGTCTGGAGGTGGAGATTGCATATAAAGATACTCCAATGGTAGATGTTACCAATATTGTTACACCTGTAAATGTTGATGATGAAGAAGATGAAATAACTGATGAAGTGTTTGAATTAAGGAGGAGAGTGAAAGGGAAGAATGTAGAGGAGACTAGGATTTCACCAATTCCTTCACCAACTAGATCACCTAGGAATCTCTCTACTATCGTATCTTCGGATACCGAGAAACTCCAAGAATTGACGGCTACTCATCCTACACCATCATCAGGTTTATCTGAACCAAAGTTAACCAAAACTAATCATCTTCTATCAATGATCAAGGCAAAACCCAATCGATTCAAAAGATACAAGAGTTTCTTTCATGAATTATAGGGACGATACGGTTACTTATTTGCACATCTCAAGAAAAGGTTCATGCCACGGACATCAAGTGATCAACTTGTTGATAATCTTCATGATGTCATGATGGAAACGCTACCCTCGTTAGTGAAAGAGAAAGTAACGGAGCAAGTTAAGAAGGAAGTTCCTATGCAAGTTCGAGATCAAGTTCCTGTGTATCTTACGGAAGGCTTGATTCTGGAAAGGAAAACGACTAAAGAAGAGACAAAAAGATTAATCTCTAAAGCTATCTTGAAAGAACGTAGGCGTATGCAGGAACATATATCATTACAGATTCAAAATACAATTAAAAATGCTATTCCTTCTTTAGTTGATGCATCTGTACGCGGTTATATGTCGGGTCATATTCTTCATGTTCATCCGGCACAAGTTCAATCATCATCTGTTTCAGAACAACAAGATCAATTGTACCTTGCTATGATCAGGCTGATCCTCTGTCTACATACAACAAGAAATAGCAAATCTGGTTGGTCTCCTTCAGATGATGTTTGAGAAGTTTCTGGTACAACCAAACTACATGTAGATTTTATGCCTATTCGTACAAAAGTCAGACGATCCTCCATGATGATGCTCATCCTGAGGGGTGAATACTGCAAAAAGGCAGAGACATCGGAGTATGAAAGCATATGTATCTGGTTTTTTTTTGGAGAGTCATCGTTCTGACAAGTTAATAGAGAGAACTAGGTCCTTCTACTTTTTTAGGTAATCTAAGAACAAGATGATACATTAGTATTTTTGGACTGATTTTATGGTTCTAATGATGATGAGATTCCGACTAAGAACAGGTCAACATAAGACATCATGGAAGAGATATCTTTGACAATTGATTGGAAGCTAAGTTAAGTAGAATGGCGGATGAGATGTTAAGTTTAATGATGTACTTCAGGAGATGAACATCAGTATCAACATTGATAAAATGAAGAATTTCTTGCAAAAAGTGACATTGTTTGGGAAAGCAGAGGAAGGAAAATTGAATTATCTCTTCGCTTCCACGAAAGTACACCAATTAGTCAAAGCTTATGTCAAGAGATCCTGAAGTTCCCAGCACTATCTCAGGTCATCAAGAACTTTGTACTCGATAAAGGAAAAGGTAATTCAAGTCCTAGAAGATCGTTTTGTCACTTCATAAATTCTAGCACTTGTCTTCATTGATGATGATATTGAGATAAAGGATTCCAGATAGGTAATAAGTTATAAAGTAAGGTTTAATCTTATGCAAAATATGGTGTTGAAACTTGATGAATCATAATGCGAAGATTCTTCTACATAGTGACAGAAGGAACCTGGAAGGCCGGAAGGAAGAGATCTATTCAAACTCTAAGATCGTTCAAGTCATCAAGACATTCTGGGAATTAGGTCATGAACATAAGTTTATCACAGAGATTGTGGCAAGAAGAGCTAATGATTGCATAGTGTCAATAACCGAGCCAGATTACAAGAACCTCAAGAAGAATAGACATTGAAGAATGTATCTGATGATCATGAAATAACAAGGTACTGATTATGCTAATATAGGTATGCTTATTGGTCTCTATCAGTTTATATTCTGAAGTTCGGTGATATGCGAAAGTGTTGCTATTGATTTCCAACTTGGATCGAAAACTATAAACAGAAGATTAATCTACTGGCAACCAACAATTACTTTCCCAGGAATTGAGAATATGATGTGTTATTCTATTATCTATGAGCCCGTTCATGGAATCATTTTACAACTAATACAAGAAGAAAAAAAAGGGTGATGAGACCTTCAGTGATACATAAGTTTTGTGATGAACATTGAGAAGAACACTTGAAAGTCTAAAAGAGTTTATTATAATGATGTCAAGTTGGCTATGTATTAAAAGAAAATAACAAATGATGAGTTGAGTTTTTAAGTGGTTTGAAGATGAGATGAAGTTTCGATTGAATTAACGAGATCAATGAGCAGATGGGAGATGTACGTGAATGAATACCACTTGGAGCAGGATGGAACACCAGAATATCGCCCTTAGGGGAAGATTGTTAGGTTTATGAAAAGTGTCAATTAATGTGGTTTTATTATTAGACTTTATTTTGTTTAGTTTAATATAGCTTGTAATAAGGTTTATTATGCTTTAAGTAAGAAATAGCAATAATAAAACCAAAGTCTAGGGACTAGTATTATCAAGTTAGAAAATAAGGAAGGGAAGCCTCCCTCCATCTGCTATAAATGGCCTTAATCTTCATCTATGAGGTTGATGCTATTGTTACTTATACTCCATTTTCTCCATAATACATTTGAATTTTCCCTTTACTTGCACTTATTCTCTCTAATCTTACATGTTGATATGATTGATTCAAGATTCATGTGACATATCATGATGATTAGAAGGGGTATTTATAGGAGAAGGAAGGAAGCTTCCCTCCTTTTATTTTTCTAATGTTTCACATCTAGTCTCTATTCTTTGGAAATTATGATATTTCTTACTTTTAGCAGAATAATTCTTTTACAAACTTACTTAAATTCTAAAAACAATAATAAAGACTAATAACTAAGTCTACATAATCAACACTTTTATAAAACCTAATAATTCTCCCCTTAAGGTCGATTATTTTGGGCGTTCTCTTAATGTCAAGTGGTCTTTCATTCACATTACATCTCCCTCAATCTTTCTCTTTGATTTTGGATTTTCTATATTTCCTCATTCCTCTTAAAAAATTTTAGATACTCAACTTCTTCATGGTAAGATAGTCTTTGAATATTTCCATTACTTAACATCATTATTGTAACTCATTAATCCTTTATATTCTATGTTTAGATTGCATTACTTAATTTATGAATCTCTGAATGTCTCATCACCCTTGTCTCTTTCTTGCTATTCTTATATATGATTCCGTGCACGGGCTCATAGATGATGGAGAACATTTTTGTGTTTTTTAACTCCTGGGAAAGATATTGTTGGTGCAGTGAGATTAACTTTCTGTTGATAACTTTTAATTCCAAGTTGAAACTCATGCACTTTTTCCCATATCACTGAACTTCTGATGAATACTGATAAAGACCATAGCAACCTTGTTTCTAGATAGTTAGGAACCTTGCCATTCATAATCAGCAAATACATGTCCTCAATATCATTCTTATTGAGATTCTTGTTATTCAGGCTCGGTATCGACACAATGCACTCATTAGCTTTCTTTGCAACTATCTTTGTGGTAAATTGTGTCATGGACCCAATTCCCAGTACGTTTGAGATAACTTGAATGATCTTTGAGTTCGAATAAATCACTTCCTTTGATTTTCCAGGCTCTTTTTGTTTCCTTATGTAGAAGATCTTTGCATGAGGATTCTTCTAATGTTCAACACCATATCGAGCATAAGGATTTAATTTCTTAACACACTTATTTACCATCAGGAAGTTTGTTCTTCAATATCATCATATTGAATATTATTGCAAGAAAATTATGAAGTGACATAATACATCTTTCGGCCCTGAACTTCTTTTCTTCAGATAAAAAGATCTGATTTATTAGAGATAGTCGTTGGAGAAACTTCAAGATTCTTTGACAGCTTTGAATTAGTGGTAGTGTGTGGTCTTTCGTGGAATTGGGAGAGGACATGAATTTCCTTTCTACTTTCCCAAACAATGTCACTTTTCAAGAAATTCTTCATCTGATCAATATGATATCGATGCTTATCTCCTAAAGTACATCTTTGTCTCAATATCTCATCAACCATTTTCTTTAACTTTGCTTCATTAATAGTCAGTGATATTTCTTCCATAATATCTTGTGACACTTGCTTCGTCGGTATTTCATCATCATCTAAAGCATAATATCATTTCCAAATCATATCTTCTTCTTGCTATTGATTTACTGCTGTTGATGGAACTCTTCCTTTTATTGACTTGTCACCAGTACGATGGACTCTACAGACACATATGCTTAATAATCAGATGTCTTCAGCCGCTTTGCACTATTCTCCCCCTTAGGATGAGCATCATCATAAGGATCGTCCTGATCTCTTGTGCGAACGACAGAAGTTCTACATGTAGATTGTGGTACCTAAAGTTTTTCAAACTTCATCTGGAGTGCCAACCATATAGCTATGTCTTGCTGCTGTAGTTGAGGATCGGCTTTCATAGAAAGATACAATTGATATTGTTGTTCGGGAACAGATGTTGTTTGTGATTGAACTAGATGAACATGAAGGATGTGACCAGACATATAACTTCTTGCTGACACATCAACTTGAGAAGGAATGTGATTGTCAATTGCTTTCTGAATTTGTGAGGAGATTTCAACCTGTATATTCCCACGCTCTTGTAAATTGCTTTAGCAATCATCCGTTCCATCTCCTCTTTAGTCTTTTATCTTTCCAGAATCAGCCCTTCCGCAACATACACTGGAACTTGATCTCAAACTTGCTCAGGAACTTGCTTTTTAACTTGCTCCTTAATATGTGTATCTATCATAGTGGGTAATTATTTGACCATTACTTCTTGGAAATGATCAGCAAGAGTATCAAATGACTTCCTTGACAAAAACCTTGCTTTTAAGTGTTCAAACAAATATGTATAATGTCCCTGTAACTCATGAAAGAAATTCTTGTATCATTTGAAACAAGCAGGTTTAGCTTTAAATAAAGATAGAAGTCAGTTTGTTTTAGATAAGTTGGTGTTGGGTGATCTTGATGATGGTGTTATTTTAGTATCAGTTACCGTCAATTCCTAGAGTTTCTTAGTATCACTGTACGAGATCAGAGATGAATCTTTGGAGATCTAATTGGTGTGGGGGAATGGTGTACTCCTAGACTCCTCTACAATCTTCCCTTTCTCCCTTCGCTTTAATTCATACACTTCATCAGTTATTTCTTCCTCCTCTTCATTAACATTTATAGGTATGACAACATTAGTAATTTCCATCTCTTCATCATTAGTGATCTCCACCTCTGGACTTTCATTATCACTCTTGGGCTCTAACCTAGTACCGGGAATATTTGGTTCATCATTCCTAGGGGTTAAATTATCATCAATAACATTCTCTAGTCCTTCCACCATCTTTTCAATCTCTATAGATGCCAAGTGCTTGTTGACCAGTTCCACATTTTCTCTACCTTCTTGCTCTTCTTCTTCGACTTTTTGTGTCAGTAAGACTTACTTGTAATGTTCTTGTAAAATCATTTCATATTACTTTATCAACAGTTGGCACTGGAGCCGGTGGAGTAAGACGTGTGGATCTCCTTTCAGGAAGACGAAAATGAATCACAGTTGATTGTTTTGGAGCACTTGACTCTGCTGTTTCCGTTTTAGGGTTAGGTGACCTAGGGGCGCTAGGTGTTCTATAAGTTCCTTGGGTAGACTCAGTCAGTTGTGACTGAGTCAGAGGAACATCTAACCCAAACACCTCCGCATACATCCGATAATGCTCCGTGTTCTTCATTTCTTCTGAAATCATCCACTCTGGAATTTGCATTCTGACTTTGTCTTTGTATCTCCCTAAATTAAAGATATTTTTCATTATATCATCATCATTCAGGTTGTGGTATGTGTCTCGAGCACGCCTTAAAATTTCAGGGAAACTAGTCATGTAATGACTAATGATGATCTTGGTAAATTCTTGGATAAGGAATCGTTGATGTTGGAGATGAGTGATTGTAAGTCTTCATTTGAATAGCCTCCGCATATATCTACAGGAATATTATGACAAAGCTATACAATCATTTGCATTATTTGTAACGGACGGCTTGATCCCACTCTTTGTGACACGTGTTGTCAAGAATTAGCGAAAATATCTTGCATAACGTTTGACTTGGCTGCAGAAGTCAAGTTGTTTTAAAGCTTTGGATTGTCTTTCAGTCCATTGTGAATGCCATTTGTTGTTTATAGAATGGAACCATGTCTAAAAATGATTAGTAGTTGCACAAAGCTGTCAGGATTGGTGGCATTTGCTTGTGGTATTGTGAAATATTGTCATGAAGTCATACAGTGTAAGCGAAAGCTTTTTTGTCAAGCATTATACGTGAGACCTATTCTGTGATCCGTCCTTAATTCATAGTAGACTAGATAACTGTGTGCATTTAGATCCTTGGTTACAGAGGAAAAGAAGAGTAATACTAAATCGTAATGGTGATTTCTGATTATTCTTCAGTATTTTACTTTTGGTGGCATTGCACCATGTTCTAGATTCTACCTTATTGTTTGAAATCCATGAAATCATATCGTTCTTATGTATTGGGGAACATAGTTCTTCTGGATAACATCGCTGCATGTTGTTTTTGTGCCTATGATGTTTACGGATTGAATAAAAATTTGAGATGTAGATGGTTAGTTAGTTACAAACATTCTTTGTGTTTTGGTCGTTTTCCACTATGTCTGTTTTTTATGTTTGGCAATTCTTTTCGAACTTATTTTTTGATTAGTTTGTTTCTCTTGTGCTGTTCTTGCTTTTCTCGAAAATGCCATACGCTTTATTCGAAAATTTTCTTTTGATTTTTCATTTTGTGTGTTCTGGCATTCTTTTTGAAACCACATTGATTTACTTTTTTCTACGTATGGATTTGGGCTAAATCTTTGGTGTTTTATAATATCCTCACCAGATGTTTTTATGACATGATACACTTTCGAAGATGACGAAGGATTTCTTTTGATTCTGAATCAAGTCTTTCTTATGTGAAATATAAAAGAGAAATCATACAACTTTTGAAAACCATTTTGATGAAAGAGTATCATTTTGTCAGAATTACAGATTTTGAGAACTTTTTCCAAAAATCATTTGTCAGAAACTTTCTATTATAATGTAACATTGAATTAGACAATCACAATCCAAACGTGAATGGTCACTAAGTCAGCCCTCCTCATTATGTTCATTACAGAAAATGGGTCGAAACGGACATGATTAGACTACTTGAACAATTGAGACTTGGATTTTCAGATTATGTTATAAAAACTTTTCCACTTTCATTTTTTTTTGGCATGAATGTAAAACAATGTTAGACATAACACATCTAAATCAATAATGATTGTCACTAAGTCACCCACTCCTCATTTATGTTCATTGCAGAAAATGGTCAAAAACCAAACTTGATGTACACTTGACAATTACGAATAGACATATTTGACCCAAAGCTTAGAATTCATAAAACTTGATTTTTTTTCACAATCATTTGATTTTTTCAAAACACATGAGAGACTGTCTTTTGTTCCACAGACATTCGGAGCATTAAATCATCATATAAAATTCAAGTAGTAACAAAACAAATTCATTATCATAATTCTCATTTTAACTGATTTTTTGACTTTTTGACATTAATGTTATGACTTTTTGGACATTTACTGAAGGTTTCGCAATAGAGATATGATGAATCTTTTAAACTTATGAAAAACCAAACTCGATTGTTTTGTTTTTTTGTCATTATTCAGACTTGCTACTAATTAGAAATAAATCAAAACTCGATAATTACAAAACCGATAAAACATCACACCCATTCGAGTTTCTTTATCAGCATCCGAGTTCATGATCTTAGACATTTTTCTAAGTTTTTTTTCAATTTTTTCCACAAATCATTGTTATTTTCGTCCGTGATGCAACCAGTTATCATAAACTTGTTATTTAAAAACACAAAATCGGTAACCTTTAAATCATATCGGGTTTGAAACTCGATAATGCTAACCAACATCTAATAAACTGTTACACAATCATGCCAACTTACGTTTGAGAAAGAAAAACGTTTTAATCGTTGTAATGAACTCAAAAGGCCCCTTTCAGTTGATTTTTTGCTCAACTCGATAAGCGGATCGGGTGAACGAAAAGTTAAAATGAGATCATTTCTTCCTTTTATTGGCAATCCAAATAAGATTCAGAATTTACACTTTCAGTCCCTTCTATTTTACATTTCCAAATTTTGATTTGATTTTTTCAAAGACTCCCCCTCGAGTAATGAAGTCATTTCAAAATTTGTCCACCATTATCAAAAACTCTCCCCTTGGAATGAAATCATACTAAGCACGTAGTCCGAAAATGAAGATGTCTGAGTTTAAAATAAAAACTCCCTCTTTAAAATATAGCATATTTCAAATTCAGTTTATTTGATAGATCATTGTTTTTATTTTATTTCCGAAATGATGTATATGAATAAAAAATTTTCAATTACTCCCCCGCAGATTATGATGTATTTTCAATTGAAAGCTTTTTATAAAAACTTGGAATCATGAATCTAATCATGTGATCTTTAAATTATGTGTTTTTTTAATAATAAAAAAATCTTTATGAATTTTTGTATTTTTCAATTTTTTCTTTTGTTTTTGAAAAATGTCTTTACTGTTTGATGTATGATCTTTTTAAGAAGATGAACTTTGTCAGGCTTTACCAACTGTGCTTTAAGTCTTACATCTCATTTCAATGCGATGAAACTAGATACTAAAGCGTTCTTTTAGAGAGCTTTAGTAAATGGATCCTCGCAAGTGGATGCTGTCCGACAAAGTAATGTTCCCACATTACCTTCTCAACATGGTTCCTTAATAAAATGATACGGATAGTCTATGTGTTTTGTCTGAGAATGTGGACTAGGTTGCTTGAGATAGAATGACACTCTTGGAATCACAATACATCAGAATCCGGTGAATTTGATCCTCTGTCTAGTAGGTGTCACGCATCCAGATGACTTATGCACAGCATGCGGACAAGGAAACATATTCAGCCTCAACAGTAGACATCGCAGTACAATCTTGTTTTTTCGAACTCTAACTAAGACTTTACCACCCTAGGAAATTGCATTCTCTGATGTACTTTTACAATCATCTTTACATCCTGCATGGTCCGCATCTGAATATGCAATTAGTTTAAATCCAGAATCCTTCGGATACCATAGTCCTATGTTATATGACTGTCTTAGGTACCAAAAGATCCATTTAACCTCTTTGAGGTGTTTGACCTTAAGACGTGCTTGATAACGAGCACATACAAAATTAGCAAAAGCAATGTCTGGACGACTGGCAGTTAGATACATAAGCCCTCCTATCATGCGACGATAGTCGTTTTGATAGTAGGAGTTGCCTTGTAATCAACAGCCAGCTATCTCAGTTGCCATAGGTGTGCCTATTGAGCACACTCATCCACAACCATGTTTCTGTATCAAATTTAATCGCATATTGTATGACTGACTTATGAATTTTATGCATGGGGGAGTTTGATGAACTTAAAGTCCAAGAAAGAACTTTAGTTTACCCATCATTGACATTTTAAAATTATTTTTACTTTAGGTTTGAAAACATTTTGAAAAATCCTAGATTTTTGATCCAAAGAATAATGTCATCAACATAAACTTAAACAAGTAATATTTATAAAACAACCCAATAATTTTCATCAAATGCAAAACCTATTTTACTATTATCATAATTATACGGGGAATTTTTTTGCTTTATTATATTACTTGCATTGTCAATATCTCATTATGCAAGGTAACTTGTATAACTAAAGTAGACAAGCTCACGTAACCTATCTATGGCCATCTGTCTTCTTTATATGTCAAGCTAAACATACAATTAGTCCAAGTAATATCTTCTTATCTTATTACAATGTACATTATTCCTTATAATGTACCATTCGCAACGTCTATAGCAAACGGGCTTTAAATGTTATCATATACCTCTAAACCTAATTCCATGAAGGGTTAATTATCTAAAGTGAATGTACAAACTATAAAGCATATATACAAGTTGATATAACATCTCAATTTAAATTATGAACTCCCTCTAAGTCAAGTAATTTTTAAAGCACAATGTACAAGTCATTAAGCTGACATTCCATAATAGTTATTACTTTGTTTTCATTCAAGTTTCTCACACACTCTTTGTGCAAGCAACTACACTCAATATACTATGTGTCAATCCCCCTTAAAATATGTATTCCATTCATAAGCTTTTCATACACATTTTTACATCAAAACCCTAATTCAAAACTCAGAAACCCTAACCTGAGCTAAATACTACACTATGACATGTTTCTTCATTTTTTATCATTTTAAACTCAACAACACTTAAAAAAAGTTGTAATAACTTATATTTACAACTATGTAAATACTATTTCATCATTATTTCATCATTCTTATAATATTTATACGAAAATTGGATCGAGCAAACACCTAAACGTCCTATATGGATCATTCGTAACTCATTACTTGTTTCCGCCCATTTAAACCCGATCCACTATAAATTCTTATTGTTAATCCTGAATACAAGTCTTGTGAAAAAATATATATATTTATTATTTTCAAATATATAAGAATACACTAATATGACCAATTGAAACCCGCGATCATATATCATTCATTTTCAACCCACTTTAACCAAACCACTTGCGTACATTTCCATTGATATAAACCTTGATACAAACTGAGAAACATATTTCTATCATTCGATGATCAATAAGCTATGAAATTAAGCCAAAGAAAACAATTCAAGACCTAGAAGACTCAAATGAAAACCCTGCGAACCCTAAATCTTGCAATTGACACCATTGAAGTTTACTTTATAAACAAGCTCCTCAATGAATAAGGGCTACTTCATTTCTAAGCTGCTTTCATGATCTCTTACATAAATATTACTTCATTTATAGTTTAACAATATTGTTCACATGTTCCTTTTTCTTTCTAGTATAGCCGCGGCAATGAATCTTGGTGTTTCCACTGTTCTTTTAGCTTCTTGTCCATAAAACTCATTTATATAGCTTCTCTCAATCACCATAGTAGAGGTTCATGGTGTCCAAGATAGATTGAAAGAAGAAACCTTGGCCCGGTAAGGGTTCACATTCGCTTTATAAATAGGATGCATAATACTTCAATTTCTAAAAGCATCCCCCACTTCCTCCTCTATAAACCATTAATAGCAGAGAATTCCTTTGATCATTAATGTATTTAAGAGATCCTAAGAATAGTCCGAAGAAAAAGAAGCCGGGCGTCGTTATTCTTAGGCGTACGAAGCTAAAAGTCCGATTTTGACACGTTTTTTCAAATCTATCATGCTCAAACCAAGGTTCTATGGTCTTCTTACTGTTCCTACACCCTTATTATGTTCATATAATCATATATAAACTCTTGCTAAAGTTTCATAACTCAATTCATGCTCATTTTCTATTTTGATCCAAAACCGTACGCCCGAAACCCTAATTTTGTTTTTTCTTAAAACTAAATGTTTATTGCTTGCGTTTAAATGTTGTATATATTATATCCTAGCTGCTTAAATAATGTTAAAATAACCAATTTATTGATTATTGAAGGAATTTTGAACTTCTTAAAACCCGGAGTTTAGTTTTTAACCCAATTCGACCCGTTTTGCTTCCTAGCTTAACGGATCATTATTTTAAACTTTCATTATGTTAAACCTTTATATTTTTGTTTATTATAACCTACAAATATCTTTTGAAAAGGTTTTAAAATAACGCTTGATGGCAATTTGGACATGTTTTTGTAAATATATTCATGCAAGGGGTATATATCATAACTTACGAAAACTTTTATAACTAAAGGGCTATAATGTCTTTTTATCAAAGTTATACTACAGGGGTTCTATTATGTCAATTCCAAAGTACGTAGGTTTACTTGGTATATCTTTAAATGAAGACCTAACTATAAAAAGTGCAAAATCCGAGGGTATATTTTGCCACTTTTCAAACTCAAGGGTCTAAAATGTAACATTTTGAAAAAGTGTAAAAATGTATTCAAAACATTACCTGACATAACTTTAATTAACGCTTGTCGTGCTTAACATTTCCAGATATTGAATAAAACGCTAAAACTGATCGTTCGGAAGCTCTATTCGTACCACATTATAGGGAGGTTATCATAAGAGGTTTTCCATTTTGGGTATTACATTTTGAATGACGTTGTTGGGTTTATGATTTAATGTACCTTGCTCCTCAACTGTTTTACTAAATGCTTCTGAATTATGATGCCCGAACCGGTGATACAAAATTCCAAACTCTTAATCAAACTCATAACTCTAAAAACCAAAAGTTAAAGTACAATCTTCTAAGGACTTGACATATTTACTCAGTTGTGTAACGGGCTGTTTACTATCCATTTTGCTAAATAACCTTCCCGTTAAGTTTGTGAAAGGTCGTCAGCTTTCATTATTTAAATATTTATTGCATTACCTATCAGGTACAGTTATAACCTGCTTTATTATTTACATGTTTTTATAAACCAGCGAGGGGGGATCATGCTTCTACAAACTCTTTTACATACTCATTCTATCTTATAACAATGTGATTACTTTTCAAAGACTTAGTGAGTTCATAGCCTCACTTTTTAATCTCTTTAATGTTTCATAAACCCGTGAGGGGGATACATGCTGTAAATTACGAATACAAGTGTTTTTCCAGACTATATGCTAATCTGATATACCATTAAAATTAATGTTCTAAGTTACTTATGCTAAAAGTCCCTCATTTCATGGATCTATTTAATCACTTACGGGTAACGTGAATATTGTGGGATAGATCTATCGGGATGATGAAATCCTGTTGTGTTAGTTCGGATAGTTAACCAAAACAACTCTATATTTGAATTTAATAGGTATATGGCAATTTACTCTACATCAGGAGGGGGCCATTATATATATATATATATATATATCACATCATTTTGGGTTATATATTTACAATAGTTGTTTGTTGTGACCATGTGCTTAGACCAGATCAAATCAGACAAACAGACCAAACATGACGATAAGCAATAATACACTGTTACTATGATTATTGTATTCGTTTGCCATTATTACAAAATAACGGGTTTATAATAACGTGACCCAAGATCATAACAATACCATTTTCATAATAATTGTGTTGTACAATTATTACACTATGACTTGTATTCAAACTGTTTATTAAACCTATGAATTTTACTCAACCATTGTGTTGACTTTTTAGCATGTTTATCTTAGGTAATTGAGCAACTTGCGGCACGGAGTGACTTGGATCTGAATATGGCTGAACTGTTATCATTCACACTTTATGTTTTAGATTGTGGGACCTACATTTTGTAAAAACTCTGATTATAAAGAATGATAACTAAAATTCTAAAAAATTATCTTTAAGTTTGTTTTCTATGATTATGATTGTTGTATACATGAAGTAATACCCCAGATTAGCTTCCGCTGCTATATTGTAAAAATGGGGGTGTTACAGATTGGTATCAGCCGCCTAGTTATAGAGGAACAAAGGTCAAACCATTCAACTATAACCACATTTCTTTTCAGCCATCAAGTCATATTGCAAACGACATTCCGGAATAAGTATGTAATGATCATATCTATTATACTTATTACCATAAATCACTTTATGTTATTTACAAAAATGTGTGTTATTAGAACGATGTCTTCTCCCAACCGCTCTACTTTCGATATTGAGGATGCTTTTTCCTTTATGAATATTCTCAACTATACTTCGGTCTCACCGGATTACTTCCCAGCTTCATCAAAAAGCAGTTCTTTTAACTCTTCGGAAAACACTAAAGATAATATGATCCCACCAGTATTCTTATCTTTTTACAATATTCTTGTTTGAATGACGTACAAGAAATTGTATGCTAAGAACTTTCCTTTTCCACACCTAATCCTATTACTCCACTAGCTATTTTACTCATCTTCGGTATTACCACCATCACTACTTTTGTATCCCCGATATTTCTTTTGGTCATGAGAAACTATTACCAACTTAAGAAAACGAATTTGTTCCCCCTCTTCTCCTTAATTATGGTCCATCTAATTATCTTCGAAATCAAAACTATAATTTGGTATCTCATCTCTCTCAGTTGATTACTCTACCCACTTTAAGATATTTGAAATAGGAAATTTGTAAAATTAAGAGGTATCGAATATATGAGGAACAAATCCAAGATAGATATTTTGAATTACTTAGAAGAACTCTCTTTTCACCGTATTGAGAAATGTAATGAAGATGTATGATAGAAAATCATACGAAGGAATAGTGACGAAAGACTAAGATCGAACTTGAGTGAGTCCGTACTCAGATTATCAAATTCAATAAGAGAAATTAGGGCAAAAGGATAAGATTGACTTTGTCACTACTGAATTTCCGATCTTAAACTAAATCATTGAGAAAATCCAAGCTATCACCAAAACAGGATCAGGAAGATCTTTAGGATGTCATTTCACCGGCTTCAAATCAACAAATCTCTCAGACTATTATAACTTTATCCTAGCCACTGGGATTTCTTATTCTTTGTGTGGTACGAAGATATCTTAAATTATTTAGATGAACTCTATCTTCACAGCATTAAGAGGATGGAAGAAGGATGTATAAATGGTAAACGAACTAAAGACCGAACTTAAGGGAATCCGTACTCAGATTATCAAACTTCAAAAGAAACAGTTAGGGCAAAAGGATAAGATTGCCTTTGCTCACTTTAGAATTTCTGATCTTGAACGAATCATTGAGAAAATCCAAGCTCGACACCAAAGAGACCAGGAGGATCTTTAGGATATCATTCTTATTACGTGTTATCTTTTGTCAATAGAATGCCTCCCAAAAGGACATCAACATCTGAAACATCGGCCATAACTTTAGCTGCCATCCAGCAACTGATTAATGATGGCATTTCCTCAGCTCTAAAAGCACAAGCTGCATCAATGGCAAGTACTAGTAATCCCAATAGGAACACCAGACCTACTAGAACTCCTATAGCAAAAACGGGAAACTATAAAGAGTTCATTAGTTGTCAACCTTTCTACTTCAATGGTACAGAAGGAGCAGTTAGTCTTATTCACTGGTTTGAGCGGACTGAATCAGTATTTTCTCGTAGCCACTGTGCCAAAGAAAACAAAGTGACATATGCTACCGGTACTTTAACCGATGATGCCCTGTCTTGGTGGAATTCATACGCTCAACCTATTGGAATAGATCAAGCCAATCAAATCACTTGGACCGAATTGAAAAGACTCTTAACCGATAAGTATTGCCCTCGAACTGAAGTCAAGAAAATGGAAGACGAATTTTACAACTTGGTTGTGAAAGGAAATGATCTTAAGACTTACATTAGGAGATTCCAAGAATTAGCCGTCTTATGCCCAAACATGGTACCAAATGCCGAGAAACTCGTGGAAGTCTTCATCAATGGATTACCCAGAAGTATTGAAGGAAATGTTACTGCCTCGAAGCCTCAAACTTTGGAGGAAGCCATCAACATAGCCCAGAGATTAATGGATCAGATAATAAAGCATGATTCGTAACAGAGACAACTGATACAACATCAACACAACCACCACCACCTCCACTACAAAAACCTACAGGTCATCATAGATATTTAGGAGAAAGTTAAAGATCAAGAAATTCTCGAATACATCATTGTGGAAGACTCATAGATATTGGCTATCAATAATCAAGAGAAGTGAATGGATTAAGATCAATATCATCGGTAATGCTACATACATCGTGTACATTTAAGTTGTATGGAATTTGATGTTTTATGTGTCAGTGTATGAATCTTTCCATGAGTTTTTTCATTAAACTTAAAAAGCCAGGTTTTTGTGTTTACAAAATAAATCTTTCCAAAATTATCATATTGACACTAACACAATACCCCTCAACGATTGAGGGGGAGCATTAATATGTTCCATACACAGCTTGTAACTAAAATATGATCATACATCTAAGGTTCTCAAGGTGTATTCTCCACCCCCATGTGCTAAACATTTTCGAATATCGATGCACATGTTGAGGGGAGCTTTTCTAAAATGCAAAAACAATCGGGTACTAAACACTTTGATAGTTATATCATAAGTACCTGATTGAGTTTTTCAACAGTGATTTTATGGCAAGGTGAACTGTACCAAAAGACTGACCATGTATTTACTTTTATCGAAGTTATAAGGATGGTAAGGTTAGGTACTCGTTCCTATGATCCTGCCAGAACCGGAGGGATCTACCCAGGGACAATCCACTAGTTAGTACAGAAGTCCTTAGGTATGATTAAAAGGAGTAAATGTGAGAACAAGGGAATAGTGCCGACTGAGATGGAGCTAGTACTGGAATATACCCAACAAGGTGCTAGTCATGAAGTCTCGGTAAGCACTGAAGGGGTTGAGGAATGAAAAAGAATTGTACAGATAAAGGGTGTAAAGAAAGAAGCCCTCCATACACTTAAGGCAGAAACCGGGTCAATACATATGCTGTCAGAATCACAAGTTGATTGCTGACATTGAAGACGACATCATGGACCCAGTGATGCAATGCACAACCCTTCCCAGCCATTCGAGTTTCTCTTGAAAGAAACTTGTCTCATTTGTCACGGAGACTAAACATGCAATCTACTGTCTCACTCACTCCGAGTAAGTCGGTATTGAAAAGGTGGCAGTCAGCTCCAGCCTCCGATCACTAATATCAAAGCGCACTTTCGAGTCTAGAGCCAAGAGATCATCAATTAATCTCGTTAGGACACATTTCCATTTATCTTGTCTTTCACACACTGTGGAAACAAGGTTATCTTAAGAGTCCTACGCATTATCCTTGTGATATTGCCAGAACATCCGAGTGATACGAAGGTATTCACTATGAAGATGGAAATCCTGCTAGAGCCTACATCAAACAAGCTCTAGGTAGGTGACTTGTGCGATTCTACAAGAATCAAACTTGTGTCAACTGGAAAGAAACGATGGTGCGATTCTACGTGAATCAAACTTGTTCCAGCATAAGAATTGACGGTTATTGAACATTTGACAACCAATCAAAACTATCGAAGTGTTACAAAATATTTTCATAATTAACACTTAGACTGATTTTTCAAATCAATTTTCTCTTTATTGCTAACTGTTTCATTACAGGATCATTTAAAGATGGAGATGGAGATGGAGATACCCAGTTCCAGTAATGTCAAGTTAATAACCGAATGCTCAGACACGACCTACACTTGTTATGAAGTTATGAAAGATCTCATAAAGGTGTCAAAGCTTCCGCAAACTCTGATATCATATTCTTCTTCACAAGTGCACAAGATGGCAATAAATTACTAGATGATGAGAGATTAAGTTTGGCTGATGATCTCAAGAAAGCTCATGATCAAAATCAAAACAAGTCAAAGTGAACAAGCTCAATTGTTATCTAAAGATCACTACAACAAAGTACTAGATGTAACATGAAGAATCAAAAGACTGCAAGCTGTAAGAGCTTAAGTCTAGTGTTTTCAAGGGTGACCTCCCTTAGGGGGAGATTGTTAGATATGAGTAAAAGACTCGGTCACCCCGTATATTTATTGTTTATAATAGTTCGTAGTTTAATAGTTAATCGTATGTCTTTCGGTTTTAAGCCGGGTACTAATACCCGGTATTTTGTAAAAACTATATAAGCCTCTTCCAACTTTGGAAGAGGCAAGCTAGTCAATTATTCATATTCTTAGTTTAACACATACACAGCAACTCCTCTCAGAACATATATCTCAATTGTTTTCGCTCTCTCTCTAAAAACTATGCCAAGATCCAAGAACATAGTCCGGGCAAAATTGAAAGATGATATCATACACATAAATTTTGTAGAATTTTAGTAGACAGTTAGAAACGGAATAGGCTTAATTCTCACAATATGTATCAAGGGTTATAATGCGCTAGGTAATGTAACTAGTAATTTCTACATAAGTCTTGCTAATTTTTTTTAAATTTTGACCGTTTTTAAAGTGCACATTTGCTACTGTTATTTTTGTAAAAAGAAAACGACACAAATTACGTTCTAGAATCTCCAATCCCCCATTAAATTATACAAACTCCTTTGTTGAACAGACATAAAACAATTAAATATACGGGAAAATGAATTAGAAACAAACTCCCTAGATGTTTTGCTCGTGTATAAGTCTCCAAGAGAGTTCTTGAACAAAAAGTGGTGTTTAACTAGGGCTTCACATGCCCGGGATAATTCAATACATGACTTTTTCACTATACCATATCATAGTTTCAGCAATTCCTATATTAAAAATTAAAAGACAAGTGCAAATTCTATCACGCTACAATGGGTACAAAAAACAATTAAACACACCAACTATACAGGGATCAACGCCGTATCCCAAACCCCCCATAAACCCCCCCCCCCCCTTTTAAAAAAAAAAAAGGATACGCCGTATTGTTCTTGTAGAAATAAATAAATTACTGGAAATTAAATATGTAGTTTTAAAAACTGATAACGTCCAGAGATCTCTATACGCCGTATCCAGAGGGGTTCGATACACCGTATAGAGTGTTTGGGAAGACAGACTCGTGTAACAAACAATTAAAATGCGAAAAATAATTAAAATGACGGGGTTGTCTCCTGGGAAGCACCTTTGTTTCAGCTGGTCTTTAAGTTCGACCTTTTTCTTCATTCCTTTTCATTCTTCCTCTATGATTCACTCGTAATTATCCCCAAGAGCTAATTTCATCATAATCCTTTGGCATGATGCGTACTTCTTGCAAAATCTCATACCGAGCATAACGTCTTTTGTCATATCATCATCGTCAATGATAGTAAAACCTGAAATAATAGAAAAACTTCCGACGAAAACAGGTATATCGATCAAAGTTCCGGCATGACTCTCCTTTTCATCCTTGTCCTGTAGTATTTTCAAGAATTCATCACTGATTTTTATAGGTCGAAGTTGTGATCGTATCGTGAATTAATATGCCTTCATTGCTCATTCCATCATTATCACATCTTGGTACCATCCTGAGTTGTAACTAGCGATCACCACTTTCTTCATAAAAATGGAGGAAATTGTTAGTATGATGTACAAAAATTATAGGAGCATCGTATTGCTTATTTTTATCATAACACATATTACGCCGTAGCCAAATTAATATGAATATCGTATAGGGTCGGTGAATACATTCATAACGTCGTATAGAGTTTAACTGAATACGCCGTATTGTTTGGAAAACAGATACGCCGTTTAGACAGTAAAAACTCAATACGCTGTTTTGATCAGAAGGTTTGATACGTCGTATCCAACTGGTGGATACGGCGTATCAGGTGATCAGTCAGAACAAAATACTATTTAAAAACAATTAAATGCGGGAATTTAAACAAACAATTTAAAACACACAATGCGAATAAATACAAACAGAATTTAAATAATTAGATTACACTAAACTAATTTAAATTAATGGTTAGAAATACTAATAAGAATAAGGTTTAATTATTTCACTCCCTGGCAGCGGCGCTAAAAACCTGATGTGCTGTCGTGTAGGGTCAATTATTTGATTATCAAGTTTTAAATTTATATTTAGCCGACAAACCTAAAACAACACTTTAACGAGCAGTGTACCCGGTCAAGATGGAGTTCGCGGTAAGTAGGGTGTCGAACACTAAGAGTGGAATATTAATCCTATATTCTATCAGTATTTTAATTAGTCTATTTACTGGTTAAACCTATGCTATGTACGTTGTCTATTGATATGGGGGGTTTTTAGCCTGAGAGGCCGGCACAGGTTTGGTGAAAACAAATACCAATTCAATACACAATAAACACAAAAGAAGAAGATTAGAAGATAGAAAAGCGGTACAAGCCAAATGATAGAAAATTGTATTAGCCATATTAAATCCAGTTCAATGCTGGTTTGTTTGTTTTAGTGCAATGATTTACTTATCTCAAAGCGGCATATCATTCTTAAGACTTTAGCGGAGACATCATCCAAAACCTAAGACCTAGAACACATTATCTTGTCACAATTAACGAACCCGCATAAAGCATCATCCTTTAGTTTTAATTATAAACTATCTTAGAGAATTAAAGCAGTGGTGAGCCTTTTAAAACCCTAGCGCAGCGGGACTTTAAAACCCACTATTGTTTGAGAACGATGTTTTATATACTTATCCACTATTCAATTTTATAATCCGTTAATTAAGAGCATGATTGCTGAAACAAAACGGGTCACCTACCGGTCCAACTAAGCTCATAATCAAAAACAAGACAGAACGGTATTTTATGACCTATTGGTCTACAGTAATATTAAACACGATTATGAGAGCTATTCCCGGTATCAGATTACTTGGTCCCCGTATCACTAGTTCAGTTGAATGGATAGGTTTCACATATTCAAACACATAAACAAGTATGAGGTGATAAACATAATTAAACAATCAACGATAAATTAAGAAATCGATTTTGAAACAAACCAAACATTGAACTTTCATTAAGATGGCTAATACCCGAGGGTATTAGCCCACAACCATTGTAATTATACAAGCGTAATCAAACAATGAAAATCAAACGATTAAGAGAGTAAAAATTACACGATGTCTTCTATGGATTCGTGATCAATGCTTGACCTTGGTGGCTGATCTTCTCTTCTAAGATTCATCTTTAGTGAGTATGGTATAAAGAATATGATATTGCACACTGAAAACTCGTTTTTGAGTCTTCTATTTATAGTGTCTGAAAAAGACTCGATACGCCGTATCCAGCAAGGTCGATACGGCGTATTGGGCTGGATTCCTTGGAGTGCGCGCTACGTTCGTAATAAATCTTTGATATCATTCCTAATTTACTTGATTTACTGTATCTTTGAATAGTTATCTTCATGGATACGGCGTATGTAGACAGCATGGATACGCCGTATTGGGAATTGGTCAAACGCGTTTTCTTGTGAAGTCTTGGCGCAGATACGCCGTATCTCTTAAGTTGGATACGGCGTATTGGTGGAAAATTGCAGCTATCTTTAAATGTCTTCGGTTTAGCTCCAAAGATGCGCCTTTTTGCTTTGTCTTCACAAAACACTCTCCTGAATTACTGCATTTATCAACTTTAAAGCAATTAAGTACCAAATGATGTAATAATTATATAAAAGTGGGCAAAATAGATAGGATAAATGATATAATAAAGTGACATTATTTGATGTCATGAGCGAGCAATAGATGTTTGATGCAAGATGCCGACATTTTCATAAAATTCACGAAGGGTCTGATTGACAAATTCAGTTCCATTATCTGTTCAAACATTACGGACTGTTGCATTTAAACAAACTTGAATATTTTTGATGCATTTGATGATAGCGTCAGGAGCTTCATCCTTTGATCTCAAAAATTAAACCCAATTAAATCAAGAGTAATCATCAACAATCACCAAGATATACTTTTTCCCGTTAATGCTCTCTACACACATCGGGCCATACATATCCACATGCAAAATATATAGTTTTTCTTGGTTAGTGTCCTCAGCTTTGGGTTGATGAGAGGATTTCTTTCTTTTCCTAATGCACATGCTGAACATAGATGATCTTTCTGAAATTTAAGCTTTGGAATGCCTCGAGCAAGACCGTCTTGGCTAGCTTGTTAAGAGTATCGAAGTTGAGATGCGATAACTGACGGTACCATAACCAGCTCTTAGTCTTTAAAGCTTTTGATAGAAGACAGATCAGAGAGGTCTTTAGCATGTCATCAAGAGAAATTGTGTACAAATTTGTGTCTCTGGATCCTCAAAGTAGATAAACACCTTCTAAATTCCAAATAAAGTAATTGTTTTTCTAAAAAACAACTTCAAGATCTGCGTTGCAAAATTGTCCAATAGAAAACAAGTTATGTCCAAGTCCCTCAACATAGTATACCCTTGAGTTAATTATGTTTCCCAGCTGATAGTCACCATACCCCCATTATCTTTGCAATTTGGTCATTTCCGAATCAAACAGTTCCCAGAAATTTACTGACGAAGTTCATGAGCTGAGAGTGATTCCCTATCATATGTTTTGAGCATCTAGAGTCCAAATACCAAAGAAAAATCTAGACAACCTGTCATTGAAAAAAGAAAAAGAAGATGAAACATCTGTAGCATTGGATCCCCACAAATGATTGGGTTCCGAGTTGTTAGCAATCTTAGATTCTACAATCTTAGTTTTTTTACTCAAACCTACTGATTTTATTTGTTTGGGTCTCCTACTACAGACTTTAGTCTCTGGTTTTGGTGTTTCACCTGAATTAGAAGTGGTTTCCTTAAGATGCACTACTTTCATGGGAATGATCATAGTTAAAGGGCACGAGTTACCAACTATAGTGAAAAATCTTCCTGTTGGTTTCCACTTATGTCCTACTTCAGTGAACACTTTACTTGTAGGTTTCTAAATATTATATTTTGCTTTTCCTTAGCAGACTTGATTTAGAGTCCCCATTCACATCATTCACAAAATCAAGTAAACACACATCATGAGAGTTGCATTAACATACATGCTTACATTTAACACAAATTCAAAACGAGAATTTTGCATTTAACAGAAAAGATAAACAACATAAAGTAACAAAAAAAAATAAACAAACCATCAAAATAACAAACAAACGAAAACAACAAACAATCCAAAACAAGAAAAACAACTAAAAAAGTAACAGCATCCAACACAAACCAACACCACAAAAAAAAAAAATAAAACCTACACCAAAGAAAACATTACGTGTACATTCAACTACTTACATATGCTAAAATAATCAGCATCAACAACAATAATCAAACCCCCACTAAACAAACAAGAAAAAGGCAACTCGACAATCAACACAATACTACAGATTATAAAAAAAATTATGGTAATGAAAAACAAAATATATAACACCAAAAACAAATAAATTATAACAAAAAAAAAAACAACATTCTACCCTCAACCCCACCCAATAGATTATATAAATACACACTTTTCTTTTATTCACTTTCATCTGTTGGAGCTTCTACTTATATTCTTCCTGTTGCTATTTGTTTTAGTAGATCCATCATTCTTTTTAATCATGTACTGTCAGAATCTGCACGGTACATATTAGAACCTTCAATCATGTAGAAGCCAGTCACAGATTGTTTAGTATCAATGTTTTGAGATGACTCTACCTGTTTATGAATGTTGCTTGAGGATGTGAGAGGTTTCTGAAAACATAACTTTTCCTTGGACTTGGTCCATAGTGTAGACAAGCAATTGATTTCTCACTAAGGTTTTTAGGGCATTAGGAATGTGTTCTCCAAACATAAAGAAGTAACTCCTAATTCGTTTTGGTATCTTACAGGCAAGTCTAACAGCAATGTCTAATGGGATGTTTTTGTTTAAGCTTGTGTCGAATCTAATCCCTAAAGTATGTCAGCTTGTTCCTGAGTGTGCTTAAGATAGTCTATGTGAGCTTCCCTATTTTTCAATAACCTAGAAGCTAAAGGATCTAAGTCTATCTTGAACATACCTAGAGCAATAGTGGCGGCAATTGGTATTTGTACAACATTTTCAACAATTTCTTTCCCTTTTAATTTTCGTAAATTATTTTTCAATGATGTAATCACAAAAACCTATTCTTGAATTTGACGTTTAAATCCGCTTTTCCCCATAGACCTTGGAGTTTCAATTGAGTAATTCAAAGAGTCATTGTGTTCTTTAGAAGAGCCACGTGCTTTTTTAAATTCGAATCAAAGGATCTTTGTAAATCTTTATTCAAATGCTCAATTTCTTTATGTAAACGCTTGTTTTCAGAAAGTAATTTGGCCACACTATGCTCCACTTCAATGTTTATGGTCTCAATTTCACCCACAGTGTCCCTTGTGTTGATGAACGTTTCCCTCTTCCTTGTCATTTTCTCTCTTAAATATTGATAATGTTCCTTCAACTTACAAATTGTAGTGTCTTTAGCTTGTAGCTGAGCTTTCAAATCATTATTTTCAAAATATTTTAGAATTTCAAGAGCATTTTGATTATTACTTAATGAATCCTTTTGAAAAATTTCTTGATTGAGTTGCATTGTTAACTCAAGAGAAATGCAATGTTTTTCAAGTTTGATAACTTTCAAAAGACCATTATACGCATTTTTTGTTGTTTAAAAACACAGCATCAAGATTCAAACCTTACACTAAGATTCACTACTTTGCCTTTCCAAATGCACATCATCAAAAACAGTAGTAGAATTCATCGCACATATCATAACATCTTAAGACATTATTTTTTTATAAAAGTCGATCATTTTTAAGAAAAAATTATTTCTTATGAATTTCAAAACATTGTTTGTCTATAAAATATTGTTGAACAACAGCTTCCACCTGGTTAAAACTGTTTGTACTTCCATTACCTCATTTAAAAGATCTTTATCAAAAACATTGAATATGTCTTTTAAGGTCTTTAAAAATGGAATTATTTCATTTAGAAAAATAGTTTTAGTGTGTTCAAACCCCCATTCCCCTTCTGTTATAGCATCAGGTGTAATCTGCTTTTTCACCCAAATCCGTCAATTTGTTCAAGAGGAAATTTTAGCTTTATAATAAAATTTTAAGAAATACGGCTCTATTAAACCATGCTTACCTTAGGAAGTTCCTTAGGTGCCTCAATTTGGACAGGTGACGAAGTAGATTGGTCAGTATTAGGGTGTGAAGTTTGTAACTAGAAAGCTTATTCATCAGACAATTCTTGTTGTGGAACAAAACATTTACCAAAATCTTCAGATAATTGATTTAACTCAACATAATTAATTAGAGTAGTATTAACTTTGTTTTCCTTTAACATTGGGTCGTTTTGTTTTGCAAGCATTTTGGATCGACTTACTTCTTCCAAAATCAATGTCTCTTCATCATCAATCACAGGACTAGCAACATGTTGACTAGATTAGAACACTACCCAACATACAAGGTTGGCTTAATTCCGCTGAGCTTGTCTTGAGATAAAATGGATTTAATAACTAAGAGTACTATGTTTGTGAGAGTCGATCATAAAAGAACTTGTGGCGTTGTTAACATGTGCACTGCTTTGGCAGAATTGAGACCCACTTTGTAAATAATATTATCCAGTTCCTTAATCTTCTTTTCTAAATCAATTTCTTTATCTATATATTCACTTTCCTTTTCTTTAGATTTGTTTTTGAAAACAGTAAATGTTTGCAATAAAGATTCTTTTTCTTTGATTTGATTTGAAAGATTTTATTCAAGTAAGTCAATTTGCTGCTTAAGTGCAAGCTTTTCCTTAATCATAACATCCATTTGAGAATCAATGTCATTTTTCCACAGAGTATTTAATCTATATTAAGACTTGTTTTCAATAAGTTTATGACTCTCTTATATCTCTCATTCTCAACGGTTAAGGATTCATTATTCTTTTCTTGATTAGCCTTTTCCTAATTATTTACATGATTAATCATTTGTTCTGACATTTGTTCAATCACAGATAAAATCATTGAATCTTGTTGTGCATATAGATTAGTATCTTGAACAGCTGTCTATTGCGTTTCTTGCAAATATTGAGAGTACGGAATGATATTGCTATCACTTGTTATCTCATTATCTGTAAAATTAGCAACTAATGTTTGTTCAAAACCCTGCATTGCATGCACACTTTGATTATCCATATCAGTATGATAAGGCTCAAAATGAGGTACCTCTGAGATAACGTCTGAACCATAATTGGAAAGATTAGCCATCAGAACTGCCTTTGCATTAGAGACATCATCACAGTCAGAATCATACGCATCAAGATCCTCAGTCTGGAAAGCAGCAGTGTTTGGAATGTTTGTCTAAGCAGCTTCACCATCTGAAATGCCTGGATCTGTAAGGAATGCTAGTTGCTCTTCATCTAAAATTTGTCCAGCTTCATGTGCTTCAGCCAACATTGCCTTTTCCTTAAACCATGCAGCATTCCTAGGCCTCTTCGGCTGAGTGCATTGCCTAGCCATGTGACCTTCACCTTGACAATTATAATATTTAACCACCCTTTCCTGCCCTCCTGCATTATTTCCCCCAGAACCAGTAACATTACCCTTATATCCAGTACTATCATAACTTTATCCTTGCCTCCCTTAAACTTGTTGTACAGTAACACTGCCGTCTTGAATGGTGGCATGGTTTCTTGGATTAGAGGAAGTTCTAAGTTGATTGTTGGTTGAAGGGAACCTTGAAGAAGCTACAACTGTGAGAAAAGCCATTGCCTTATTGAGATAGGTAATTGGATCATCACCTTGATTAAACACATAAACAGCAAGACCTAAGTCTATTTGAGGGAACTCAGTCAATGGTTGTGTTGAAGATTGAGGTGAGTTATAAGCAAGTGGTGGAACAGATAAGGTTTGATAAGACTGATATTGTTGTGATGGTGAAACAGATGAATGAATGATTTATGGTTGTGATAGATGAGGTGGTGGATACATTGGTGAGTATGATTGAGGAGAGTGAACTTGTGGAATCATGGTATGTGTTTGTTGAGGAAACTGAGTGAAATTTTATTGAGAGTGATAGTTGTTAAGTTGAGATGGTGATGGATTATAGTTAGCAACAAATGCAAGAGTATCTTGGTATCGTTCACACATCAATCAAGTTTCATTTGCATGTGCCTCGTGTTGTTCGAGATATGAGTACAATTGATCATAGTTTGTAGTATGCAAATCTCTAGCCAACTTTACGTCCATTACAAACTTGCTCCATTCAGGTGGTAGACTGTTCAGAAACTTTGTATTCACTTGGACTGGTCTCATTGACATATTGATAACATTCATGTTATTGATTAGTTGAGCAAATCTCTGGTAGTACTGATACATTGTTTCACCCTTCACAAATGAAAACTTATCAAACTCGTCATACAATTTACATTCCTTCTCTTGTAATTACAATTTCGTACCTTGCATAAGAAGCTTAACTCTATCCCATATCTCTTTGGCAACTTTGTGATGATTCATAATGGCATACACATCTGGTGGAAGACCTTGAAGAACATATTGGTAGCTTTAATTACAATCAGCTTGAAGCTTTTCAGAAGCAGAAAGTTCACCATAAGTCTTTTTCCTAGTGGAACCATCCTCTTCAGTAATTTTTAGGAATTATACTTTGAGTTGATTATGACAAAACATATTAAAGATGGAGGACCTACAAGACAAAGCTAGAATAACATTAATGTGATTAAAGATTAGTCAAACAGTATTTAATGCTCAGCTAAAAGATAAAGATCAACATTAATGCTGATTGAAGATTATCCAATAGTATTTAAATGTTTTTTTTGATTTTATAGTTTTCTAATTTTATTTTGTTCTTATCATGTCTGAAAACCCTAACCCCTCTATTAAAAAGATGGAAGGGCGTCAAGTATTAGGATCCATCATATATAGTCTTTTCCAATGAGAGTCTAAACGCATAGAAAGCGTGTATATGTAGTTAGTATATAGTTTCCTTTATCATGTTTTGAAATAAAGAAAACCTTATTAGTAATGTTGAATGTGTCTTATTATATTATATTTCGCTTGCTTAACCAATCCAATGTTATTCATACCCGTAGTTGAGTTCATATTCTTGGATCAACAATTGGTATCAAGACCTCGGTGGCACTTGATCTAGGTTGATAAGAAAAGTGTTCGTGTAAATTATTTTTTGTTTTTAATAATAAAAAGGCGTATTTTGATTTAGGGTTTTTAAGCAAACCCTAATTCTTTTGTAGTAGCATCGTGGTTGAAGAGCAAGCAGGTTTCACACAAGCAACAGGTTACCAAATCCAAGGGTCTATGTTTTCCAGAAGTGATACAACAGTCGTGTACTGGATAATGAATGTTTGGCTAGATCAGAGTACCAATGTAAGCTATTTCAATTGTTTCTGGTCACACCGGTAATTCCTACTGGTCACTTGGGTTCTGCTTGGTTTCATTATGTACCTAGTTGTTTGTTGTCTCGGTTTTCTGCTGGTAGGCATTATGTTTCTACAGGTCTGCTTACGATTTTATTCAGCTAGCATCGTCCGATATGGACAACAGACGCGTTTTTGATTTGAACAATGATGAATGTGTATAGTTTCGTATTGAAATTCAGTTGTCGTCTTAAATAGTGGCTTGGTTTCTCAGATTAGAGGAAGTTCTAAGTTGATTGTTGGTTGAAGGGAACCTTGAAGAGGCTACAACTGTGAGAAAATCCATTTCCTTATTAAGACAGGCAATAGGATCATCTCCTTGATTAAACACAGGAAAAGCAAGACATGAGTCCATTTGAGGGAACTCAGTCAATGGTTGTGTTACGGATTGAGGTGTATTGTAAGAAATTTATGGAACATATGAGGTTTGATGAGATTGATATTGTTGTGATGGTGGAACGAATGAATGACTGATTTGTGGTTGTGATAGATGAGGTAGTGGATACATTGGTGAGTATGATTGAGGAGCGTGAATTTGTGAAATCATGGTATGTGTTTGTTGAGGAAAATGAGGGGAATTGTATTGAGAGTGATAGTTGTTAAGTTGTGACGATGGTGGCTAATGGTAGTTAGCAACAAATACAAGATGATCTTGGTATTGTTCACGCGTCAAGCGAGTTTCATTAGCATGTGCCTCATGTTGTTCGAGATATGAGTACAATTGATCATAGTTCATAGTATGCAAATCTCTAGCCAACTTCACATCCGTCACAAACTTGCCTCATTATGGTGGTAGACTGTTTAGAAACTTGGTATTCACTTGGACTTGTCACATTGACATATTGATAACATTCATGTTATTGATTAGTTGAGCAAATCTCCAGTAGTACTGATACATTGTTTCACCCTTGACAAATAAAAACTTATCAAACTCGTCATACAATTTACATTCCTTCTCTTGTAATGACAATTTCTTGCCTTGCATAAGAAGCTTAACTCTATCCCATATCTCTTTGGAAACCTTGTGATGATTCACAATGGCATACACATCAGGTGGAAGTCCTTGAAGAACGATGTTTGTAGCTTTTAGATCATAATCAGCTTGGAGTTTCTCTGCAATAGAAAGTTCTTCAAACTTCTTTGTCCTAGTAGTGCCATCCTCTTCAACAATAGTTGGCCAGACAAGTGAACCATTTTGAAGTGAGTTAAGAATCATTCTCTCGTTCTCCCAATTCTCTATGTATAATTCCATACGACTTTTCCAAGAGTCATACAAAGATTTCTCCAACATGGAAGGACGGTTGTCCGCACTGGCAATGATCATGAATTCTGCTAGAGTAGTTATTTTGAATTGATTGATTGAATGAGAAAAGATAACCTTTTGATCGTTCAGTGATTAGAGGTTGTTGTGTTAAATTGTTGATTGTTTTAAGTGAATAAGTCTTAAGATTACACGGGATTTTACAATTCTTGATAAAACCGAGAAAATAATTAAATACTTTACAGGATTTTACAAATCACAGAAAAACCATATAAATCTCCAAGGCAATTTGGTATAAATCTCCTAAGGTAAGTGTATAAATCATCCAAGTGTAATGTATAAATCACCCTAAGAAGAATGTATAAATCGTCGTTTGAAATATGGTATAAATCGTTGTTTACAGAATGTATAAATCGCCGGATACAGTGAACACGTATAAATCACCGTATAGACCAGGTATAAATCGCCGAATTCAGAGTAACGTATAAATCGCCGTATAGGATATGTATAAATCGTCGAAACCAATGATGTATAAATCGTCGTATACAAGTACGTATAAATCGCCGGATTAACACACGTATAAATCGCCGGATCTAAAAACGTATAAATCGCCATATATAATCACGTATAAATCGCCAGATTCACACACGTATAAATCGCCGAATTCAAACAATGTGTATAAAAAGTCGTCTTCAAAAACTTCAAATCACTTAAAGACATAATTTTTGATGTTTTTACTTGATTTTTACTTGTACTTCTTGCTATTATAAGACTAGGAGAACCTTTTAAAAACACAACTTTATAGTTTTTAACAGAAAAAAATTAAAATCAAGATTCTTGTACCCAAAACCATTTTTCGAACTAAAAACAACAAAAAAATAAAGATTTTTGAGTTTTTCCAAAGTTTTTCTTGTACAGCTACCCTATACTAAGATAAAAAAAGATGAAAGGTTATAGATTTATGGTTTATAAACCCACAAAAGATGAAAATCTCTTGTAATGGTTCAAACCAAAACTCACGCCAAATACAAGTAAATAAACACACACAAAACCAAGCTAAATCACCCCATGGCTCTTGATACCAATTGTAGAATATATGATTTATCTTATCTCACAATCAAATGACAAGAAAACTAGAGAAAGAGAGTGGAAGGATTAAACACTTTAGAGAAAGAAAGAAAAGAGAGAAATATTAGATTATCAAATATGAAAGTGAACAACCAACCCTCTCTAAGGTGTGAAGAGGGGTATAAATACCATCTGAGAGTGGGCCGACCATGGACCCTTATGGGTTAACCATGGGCCTTAGGCCTACTACATTTTTTTGGTCCAAAAACTATACTACGAGCCTATCTTACCGAAAAAATTTAATTCTAGAAGTAACAATACTTTTTGTATTTCTAACAAAACACTACCTTAGGACCTGGTTGCTCTACATATTTGTGCAGATAACTCTTGACACCAGTCATACTCCTTGAGCAGCCACTGTCCAGGTACCAGATGGGCTCCCTGATATGTCTCTGCACAAATAATAAACTTGGGTTTGTTTCTTTTGTGAACCTATATTTTGGTGGGCTCCCTGGCCTTTATAGCCTTAATTTTGTTACCTTTTTGAAGTGATCAAATTCATTATGGTCAGTGGTGGAGTGTACAGTGCTTCCACATGTATTACACTTTACACCAATTAAAGACTTACTAGACTGAGAGGACTCAGCTAGTACTCCTCCTCTGATATGAATAACATGATTGTGTCCTGAGGTAAAGTGATCATAACTTCCATGGATTCCACACTCAGGGTAGTTTTTACAATCATTAGGTCTGTGATCATTGAAACCACAATATGTGTATGGCGGGAAAGGCTTTGCCTTTGCTTTTCAGGAATCTGCTTGGAATGAGATGCATACTGATAAGGTTTGAGCTTGTAGTTTCTCACTCCCTTTTTAGGGAAGCATTAAACATTTCATGATCTGAAGTTCCTATGCTCCTCCCTTTTGCATAGCATGTAGTAGAGAATCCTGTACCAATCACTAGTTGAGTGATTTGATAGTATTGATATGAGTTTCATACTTAAGTTTTATGTTTTTGAATAGGCTTGGGCCTGAGTGACTTTGATGAGCCAGTATTCTGAACTTTAGGTTTAGAATCTTGACCTATTTTGGATGAGTCAACAGACTTAGATGACTCAGTCTATTGAATCTGTGAATTTGAATCTTGAGTCTTTTGGGTAGAATTGATCTTTTCATCAATTAACATATGAACAAGTTTAGTTAATTCATTTATCTTTGATTCTTGTTCAGTTTCCTTGACTTCAGTAGGAACTGAAGGTATGGTTGGCTCAGTTTCACTAATAGTGATAGTTCCTTGAACACTCTTGTTTAAAGAATCCTGTGTTTCAGGCTTTGTATGTTTCATGATACCTAAGCCTGGTCTCTCTTTTGGAAAGTGGGGTTAAAAGGTCAATGGCATAATCTCTGAGCTTGGTGAAGCTCTCTGAAGATTTTTCATGGGAGGTAGAGGAGTAAGGGATTCCATTTCAGAATCTTTAGATGATTCAGGGGTATTTGATGTTTTAATGGGTTTAAGAGACTCATTTACAACTTAACTTTCAGGGACTAGAAATCTGCCAGAATAAAGTTATGGAAGTCTTCTGTCAGGTGGTTAAGTCTCTCAAACCTAGTCTTTATTATTTTTGGGACCAACTTATTGTCATACCTTATGGAAGCAGGAAATGAAAAGATTTTTCATTTGTCATTCATTTTTAGATGATGATTCAGTGAGCATCTTCACCACCAAGAACTTCTTCTTTAGGTGATGAATTGCTCACTGATGCATTGACTAACCTTTTTGAGCTAGTTAGCCATTTTCATTGATCTTTTCTCCTCTTTGAGTTGTTCTTGAAGAGCATGATTTAACTTAGTAAGTTCAGTGTTTTGAATTTGAAAAGTGACAGCATCAAGCTTAGCTTGTTTTAGGACTAATAGTTCATCTCTACACTTGTTTAATTCAAAAACAATTTTTTTATACTTAGAAAGTAAGTTTAATCTTTGGTCTTCAACGAACTTGAGATCAATGTTGATTTTTTTGAGGTAATTTTACCAATCAGCATCTTCATCCATAAAGAGAAGAATATTTACCTTTCTCATGGTGATGTCAATCCATTCACCATTGCGAGCATGATTCTTTCCAACAGTAAGCTCGTCATCAGCTAGAGCCATCAGTACCTTGACCTGAGTTACTTCTTCATCATCTGAGACCTCTTCCTCATCCCAATCAAAGGTTTTAGCAACTAAGCCTTTGTTCTTTGGTTGGAAGATCTTTGGGGTCTGAGACATAAAGGGATTTGCCTCAAGCAGTGCAAGTTTAGCTTTCATTTTCTTGTACTCACTTGTAGCCCCCCCCCCTCCCCCCCCCCCCCCCCCCCCCCCCCCCCCTGCTCCCCCCCCCCCCCCTCTTTCTTGAACTTTTGGGTCAGCCTGACTAATTGAGTTTTGAGAAGATTGAATAAGTTTTGAAGTAAACTTGGTTTGAAAGCCTTTTGACACTGATGAATAACCAGTCACTGGTGATTTGTAAGAAGGTTCAGACATTTTAGAAAAGAAGTCTTTTGAAAAATGACCTTTTTACCACATTTGTAACATTCAGTGTTTTCATTTGCTTTTTGACTAGAAAAATTATTTCTTCTTTTTATAAAACGTTTTGAATTTTCCAAAAGGGCTCTTTCATGAAACTCAATATCTAAGTCTCTGAGATACTCCTCACTAGACCTTTCATCTACCTCATCATCAGAATTTTCTTGGAAATCATGTATAACATTGTTAGAAAAGAAGGCAGTAGAAATAGCAGTGCTTGAGGGAGTAGTCATGAGGGCCTTTTGGTGTCAGAATACCTTCTTTGGATTAGGTTGTCCTCATAGACGAAACTTCCATAGATATCTGCTAGGTCAAGAGTCTAAGTATGATTGGCATTCCTCAGTCCCTGAGAGAAGGTTAGCCATTTCTCAGAGAGACTGTTTACGAAACCAACATTGATTTCATGTTTAGAGAGACCAACACCATCATTGAGCAAAGTCTTATAACGGGTGTAGGTCTGTGAGAGACTTTCTGTAGGTTTAGCCCTGAAAGTTCGATACTCAAGTTTCAGATCCATGATCCTGTTTTCCTTGGTATCTGAGGGACCTTCAAAGCTGTGAACCAAGTCAGTCCATGTTTCTTTAGCTGTTTCACAGCTAATGACTGACTCCATTACGTCATCTGATAGACATGACATAATGATGCTTTTAAGGCGTTGGTCTTGAACGACTACCCTCCTCACGTCTAGGGTCCATTGGGACTCAGGCTTATCATTACCTTTAGCTATTTTTGGCTGAAATGGACCATCCTTAATACATTCTAAGTAGTAAGGTTCCATTCCAGCTAAGTAGCAAAGCATTCTCTTTTTCCAATTATTAAATTTTCCCAGCTTTAGTTTGGGAGCAATAGCAGCATAGCGACCTCTCTTTTTGTCAACTAAATGGGGGTACATTATGTACCGCAACCATTTTAGAATCTAGGTTTTAAAAACTTAAAGCAGATTAGTGTTAAAAAGGTTTTATAAACCTTCTGTTCTGATATCACTTGTTGTTCTCTCTTAGTTAGCGAATAATAACTACAAAGTTATCATTTAATAACTCGTGGCAAGTAAATAAAGTAAGATATTTGTTCTTTGAAAAGGTTTTGTGTAAGTAAATATAACTAATAAGTAAAATACACAAAATTAACTTTTCAACGTTTAACTCTTTTTATTAAGAATTATACCCCATTGTATGCGGAACTACAATAGGGATTGAATGACAATGTGTGTGTGTGATCTCCTCACTAACAACTTTGCATAAACCTAAAGTGTTATGCAAAGTTGACTACTATGCTAACCAACTGAGCTCACTCAGGGAATTAGTAGATTTGGAGGAGTAGGTGTTTTGTGAAAGATACAACTTTAAATGCACAAAACTTACACCTACTCCTTTACAAGACGTTTGCTATTTATACTACTTAGGTAGGGTCATACCCACATGGGTAATAAGTGTGTGTCCTAATGCTGATAGGTTAGTACATGTTGTACACATTTGTCTCTACTACAATTCTATTCTAAGTATGGGACAAACACACTTTCTAAGGTCAGGTGATGACACTGACCTTGTCTTTATACCATATTCATGATAATTTGACTTCAGGCAGATAAGAGCTTGGACTTATCTGTTCAAACTATCCCGCCTATTATTCAGTCTTTCGTTTTCAGGGTCTTCTAGTTGTTGGAGATCGTATAGGGTTCAGTGAGTCTATTGCCACAACTCACTGAACCCATCACCTTCTTCTTTGGCTCAGGCTTCATTCACTGAGAACCGCCTCACTAAATGATAGAGTCTTTCTTGTAGACTCAGGCTGAGCATCCTCAAGGTAACTCACTGAGTGACTGTTCATGCAGCAACCTTGAAATGTTAAAGGTTATTAACACTTATGATATTTTGTATTCAAATCCTAAGTGAAAGATCATTAGGGACTGACTAGGCTTAACACCTCTTCATTCAAGCTCTCGCCGGGGAAGTGAGGAAGAAAAATACAAAAGACAAAAATGTATATTATATTAAATGTGAGTGTGGGTAGGGCCTAAATGAGAAGGTTAAATGTATATTATGAGTGAAGGGGCATTTTAAAGTGGGAGTGTTAAGATGAGATGGCCCCCGGTGAGACCCAAATGAGAAGCTTGAGCTCTGCACCATACCTATCCCTCTTAGTACCCCACTTACTCTCTTACCATCACTTTATTGACGAAACAAGACATTTTTTTAAAAGGGTGATGAAATTCATAAAATAATTGATGTATCTCTTCGGTCTTATAATAAATGTTCACTTTGATATCTTAATTTGTTTTAAAATGATCTTTTATTGATAAGTTTTAATCAATAAATATATTTAAGAAGTAAAAATAACAATTTGTTAGTTGTAAACAGAGGTGTCATATCTACAATAAACAGCTCGAGAAGGATAAATAATATATTTAGTATAGAAATTTATACACAAGTTAGTTAAAACTTTTTTATAAATATCTGCATATATTTTAGTAATTGAGAAACTATAAAACTTTCTAGGTGAGGGTTCAAACTAAGACACTAATCCTTAGCCATATTAGGAATAAGGTGTTGATGTGATTTCCCACTACGCTAATATAATCATGACATCTAGATATATCGAGCTAGCTTTTCTACTAAAAAAAGGTGTGTAAGATTCCTGATAGAGACACTCAACTGTAATATTAAAAAACTGTTTTTCTTACTTTTTATAAAATACAGTTTTATTTTCATACTAATTGAATGACATATTTTTTTCCTCTCTCCATTTGACTCGCTCTCGCCTCGCTCTCGCGCTTTAAATAATAATGGTAATATGATAAACTTAATCAAATTTCCTTATCTAACTTTAAGCTAATTTACCTTACTTACCCTCTTACCCTCACTTTTCTCACATTATTAACGAAACAAGACATTTTTTTACAAAAGGGGTGATGAATCTACTATATATAAAGATTGGGTCATCCTCATTAAATTGGAGGCTTCAAGAGAGGTACCCTTACTTGGAGAATTGTAAAAAAAAATAAATATTGAACTGGCTGAGTGTGAAGTAAATGCAAGGGATACTCAAAGATCTCAGGTTTTGGAGTTACAAGAATGCAAATAACTTCCCTACTTAATTATCTCCTTTAAAGCTTTATGGTATGTAACTGCAAGGGATATGATCATTGTTACGAATACCAAAAGTAAACCACCCCGGAGGGTTGATAATAAATTGGACAGAAAGGAGTTAGGCTGCCTGATGCGTAATTGTTTTATTACAGTATAATGATATAAAGTATAGAAAATTACAAACTACCTTGGGACAAAGGAGGGAACGGAAAATATCATACAAATACGTATTTTTATATTTTTTTTAGCGGTGAGTATTAGCGGGACGTAATTTCTAGAAGAAATTATGGAAATTGAGACCCGCGTTTGTTGGATTGGACATGAATTTGAATTGGTGTGTTCAAAGATGATTATTTCTAAAATCCTAAACTGTGAGCTCAAATTACAGGACAAGTAAAACCTAACTTTAATAATGGGAAATTAAACATTAACTAAAAAAGCAAAACGAGACTAAACCTATCTTTCCCTCCACACTATCCTCCTCTCCAACTAAAATGAATTATTTCTCTTTTTAATGGGTACTCTAAATGACTAAAAGTATGTTTAAAGAAATCTTAGAACAAAAACAGATTTGATTGAGCTTAAAGTTTTGTAAAAACGTGAAGGATGTTACGCCGTTGTGATTAGTGCACTGCTGTCGATGTCAAGACGCAAACTGTTCTTTAAAAATGAAATTTGGCAATTAAAACCCTACGACAAGCAAAACTATTTTCTAGAACTATATGAACAAAGAAACTATTTTTCTTAAAAAGACATTATATTTATGGTAAGATTCATAGAGTATTCTATTTTTTTATGATTTTTTAAATTTTTTAATAACAAATAAATGTTAAAAAATACTAAAATAATTATAAAAAAATTCTGAAAAAATTATAGAACACAGTAGTTGAACTCGAGGAATTCTAGGATAAATAAGTTGGGAAACACAAGCATAACGAATAAGCTGTGATTGTAATAAGCTAAAACTGGTTGCTCTTGCGTTGTACTGGGGGGAAACTAAAGGACCAACAATTTATATCAAGATGATTTGTGTAAAGAATAACGGATGAGCTAATGAAGCGTTGGATTGTTGATGTGTGTAAGTTGGTGTTTAAAACACTTGGGTTGGTGAGCATAAAGGTGGTAGAGTAGAGGTCCCGGGTGCGAGCCTTGTCACCCGTGGGGCTCCTCCCACATTTCCTAGTCGTTTTATTTTTTCCTTTTTTAATAACTTTTTTAAAAACTCTCTTAAAAATAAGCAACTTTTGTTAAAACAAATATTATTATTAAACTACAAATAAGCTAAAAAAATGTGAAGAGAGTGGCTAAATAAGACAGAAAAGCTTAAAACAGAACTAACTATTACTACCAGACTTAACTGTTATACTACCAGTATTAAGTCTGTTACAATCTATTTTCCCAACAAGCCTTGCTCACCCCCGATTTCCATCTTCCTTTTTTTTTAGAAAAACTTAAAAAAAAGTTGTAGAAAAGCTGAAAATAAACACTTTTAATAAAAGAAACTTTTATTGAAAACCACTAAATAAGTTGGAAAAAGCTTAAAAAGAACAAAAAAACACTTAACTATATTTATTTTTTTACTTTTTGGCTTTTTCAAAATTTAAGAACTCTAAAAGCTTACAATAAGCTGAAAATTAAATCAAATAAGCTACTGACTACTTAAGACCAACCTAATAAGCTAGTATGACAGATATAAGCTCAATTCAGACAAGCCATAAGCTAGAAATCAATATAAGAACTTGACACTAATCTTAAAACCAAACAGCCCTTTGAGGCACTTTTGAGCTTATATTTAAGTTTTCTAATGAAACCTTGAGACCAAATGGCTTATTGAAGCTTAAACTATGACCTACTAGCTACTTAGAAATGCTTTTGAAAAGGAGTTTGGAAAACATTTGCTTAATGAAAAAGGCTTTTGAAAACAGCTGAATTACTCAGTAGGATCTGAGTTTTTGTTTTTGTTTGAAAAGACAAATGGCAACTTTTGAGCTTAAAGACAGATAAGCAAATGAACTTATTTTGAAAAATCAAGTTGAGACAAATGATTAATGACCTAAAAGCTACTTAAATTATGAAAATCAAAACCTAAAAGTTACTTAAACCTACTGAAAATTAAACTAGAAAATGACAGTTTGCTGTTTTTCCTATCTGGTGTATTTTGCACAAATATGACCCAAACTTTTATTTGACAAAGTGCAGGCTAAGAACTCAATTCTACACATATCAAACACACATTTGAAAGCAAATGAGGCTATGACAATTACTTAGATTTGATTGAAGCTTCAAATGCAAATGATGCTAAACAGATTTGAACATATATGAATCTAACTTAATTAAACCTAATCTAGCTTATAAAACTTACTTAAACAGACTTAAATGAGAATTCAAGACAAATATCCAAAAACCAATTGGCCACTAGCAGTATTAACTTGTGGTTAATACTGCTATGCCAAACACCCCTTTAAAAACACTCAATTCCATTTAAGCTTATGAAAATGAAATCTACTTAATAAAACTTGATTACCAAATAACAAACAACTATTAACAGAACTTATGAGCTTATACCAACAATCAAATAAGCCAGAATCATTAAGCTACTAGTTATACTAATATTTTTGGATTTTTATTGATTTTTAAGATAAAATATGAAAAACTATGATCTAAACTACTAAACTTGAAAACAGATGATCAAACATATTTAATAAGCACAGTAAGACAGATTTAAGCACTAATAAGCAAGTAATAAGCTGAAAATAAGCAAATGCAATTATTAAGCTAAGAGACTTGAAATTTAAAGAAGACTTACAAAAGCCTTAGCTAAACAAAGGCTTTAAAAGCTCAAGGAGCTTCTTCAAGCTTTAGCTTATCACTAGGATCAGCTAGTAAAGTCCTATGAGCTCATCCATTGCTAGCTCATCATCCAAAAAGCTTAATCCCATTTATCAAAGGTAATAGACTGATTTTAATTGTTCAAGTATATTAGATGACTAATTTGAACTCAATCTGAGCTTAGAGACTCAGAGAGCTTAAGATTAGCTTATTAGAAGCTTATGAAACATTAACAACTTATTAAACAGAATTTGAATAAAAGTGAGCTTTAGAAAAGTAAGAGCTTATTAAGGAAACTTAAATTGTATTAATAAAACAGCTGATTACAATACTGAAAAGGAAATTACATTTAGCTAACATTAAGGTAAAACATTTTAAAAGGAAAAGCTAAAATTTAATAAGCTGAAAAAAATGAAAAAAACTCGCTCCCAAATGTGTGTGATGAGGTCTGCTTTTATAGAGCTGAGATGAAGCTTCTAGGCCTTGAGTCTGTTACACGCTCCTTGTAATCTCGTACCTTGATTCTTTGCCCATCATTGGATCCATCCTTATGACTGTTGGATTGATTGAGTGAGCACACGGATTGCCAACATGGCATTCCGTGTGGCAGACCTCTGTGCTTCTTTTGCACTTGTTTTAGTGCAAATTTCATTGATTGGTGTGTTTCCTTGCAATTAGCCGCGTGTCCTTTCTTGTGGGCTTCGACCAATAAGAGCCTCTTATGACGTCTAACTCTGCCAGCTTGTACCTTGGTACTCGAATTACTAAGCCACGCTGTTAATTTCCATTTACCCTTTGATTTGAGTTGGGTTAAACGCAAAGACGATGATGAATAGTAAAAGGGATTACGCGCCCTTTTTTGACAGTTAGATGGGAGTTTGACTTAGGAGGGTTGGGTTGTTGACCTGGGTTTATAAAAATGGGATTGGGCCATGGGCTTGGGTTAATAGGTTTATATGAAATGGGTTTTGGTTTATATGTAGATAACGACCGTTATCTTTTATTAATAAAAAGATAATGGTGTTAGGGTTTAAGGGTTATTTTTGCAATTTGGTTTAAGTTCAAGGGGTTGTTTTGGTTATTTTGGAATTTTGTCTTTATAAGTTTCACCAGATGAAGCTTCCATTTTAGTCCATAGTTTCCAAAAATATGCTCACTACTACTGAGAGACTCATCACTTTCTTATCCCAGCTTGCTTCTCAATCATCTTTAAGAGTTGATAAAAAACTTCATCCATTGTTCCATCTAGAAGCTT